>JARYGA010004942.1:0-22868 GCA_030545235.1 Helianthus tuberosus
TTAGCCAAACATGCCCTAGGTAATCCGTAGCGGGCGCCATGGGTGCCATTTTTTTTAAGTATAGCGCCCCATAACGTCTGTCACATCACGACAAACGCGCTATGGGGTAAAAATGGATGGCAGTGTAACGGCGTTTTGTGAAGATGATTTTGAAAGACGGTCATAAACTTAAAAAAAGAATTAATTCATTTTCCAATCTATAAATACATCCCTCATCTCTCATTTTTTTACAATTCATCACACTCTCATTCCATCTTTTCTACATTTTTTTTTATAAAAGTCTAGAAACTACTCCCACTTTATTCTAAAAAAAAGGGTTCCCCATCGGAAGATTCGTTCACCGATATTTACCGAAGATAATTTTTCACCCGAAGAAATCGCGGAGGAGAAAGAAGCGGTTACGAGTGCATGTACTCTCGCGATACAAGCAATGGAACACGTTCGGCGTTCTCCTCCACGCCCCATTATGAGGCGCACCTATATCTTGCGAGATCGTGAAGCCGCGAACGAGCGTTTGATGAAAGACTATTTTGATCCCACACCGGTTCACGAAAATTTTTTGCTATGGTATCTTTTTAATCACTTTTATTTATTTATTTTTATTTTTAAGTACATCACTAGTAAAACTTTTATATATTAAATTAAATTTTAGGTATATGCCAGTTAAATGGAAAACGTTATTTGAGAAATCCCACTTTGAACGACCTTCTACAAATATACGAGGTGCATCTAGAAAAGCATGGAATACTCGGCATGATTGGTTGCTTGGATTGTCGTCAATGGCGTTGGTATAATTGTTCAACCGCATGGTGAGCTCAACATACACGGGGTGACCAGAAAGGGCCAACTTTGCTTTTACAAGCGGTTGCGTCATAAGACCTTTGGGTTTGGTCGGCTTTCTTTGGTGTAGCCAGGTGTATGAACGACATTAATATGTTCGAGTGTTCACCATTGTTAGAGAGCTACATTTCTGGAACGATACCAAAGGTCGGTTTTAATGCAAACGGGAACGACTACGAGCATGGCTACTATCTGGGCGATGATATATACCCGGAGTATTTGAATATTGTTAAAACGTTTTCAGAAACGTTCGATGAGAAAAGACAATATTTTAAAAAACTACAAGAGTCTTCGCGAAAGGACATCGAGAGGTGTTCTGGGGTTCTACAACAACGATGGCATTTTATCAGAAATCCTTGTCGTATGTGGCATAAGGATAGAAGACGAATGACTATGTATGCTTGCATCATTATACATAATATGATCATAAAGGATGATGGAAAAGCGATATGCCAAAACTATATTCCGGAAGATGTAGTTAAAGGAACCCAAGCAACAATGGAAGAGAGACTCGTAAATGCTCAACTATTGAGATCTAAGGATATACATAACGCGTTAAAGGCAGATTTGGTCGAGCATGCTTGGGCAATTCGCCCAATTCGACACGATGGTGACGACGAAGAAGATTCCGAGGAAGAAGAAGTTCAGGAATTCGAAGCCGGGAACTTTGAAAACATAGGTTTGGATGCTGGAGAAAACAAAGAGGAAGAAGGAGAGAACGACGATGAAGACGAAGAATAAATGTATTGTTTTTTTAGTGTAATGTTTTTATTTTTATTTTATTGTAATGTTTTTTATTTAATGGAATGGTTTTTAATTTTTAAAAAGTTAGCAATTAATTAAAAAAATTGAAAATTAATTAATTGAGTAATGATGAGGTAGGGGCTTTATGACTACGGGCTCTAGTGATATAACGCCTCATAAAGCCCCTGTGTGATGTGGCACGACACATGTCGCATAACGCTCACAAAGGGGCTTTATGACTACACATGGCCGTAAATGACTTTAATAAATAGATGAAAAAGATTACTAAAGGCACAAAAACACATGAATCCATGCCGAATCGGATCACCCCCTTCCAAGGTGAAACCTTTAGGAGTACGTGATCGCCAATGTCAAATTCAAGGGGCTTGCGGCATTTATTGGCGTAACTCTTTCGACGACTCCGAGCTTTCAAGAGATTGTCTCATATCTAGATGATCTTGTCAGTCGTTTCTTGTAATAGCTCAGGACCGGTAATTTGCGCGTCTCCGATCTCGTGCCATACAATCGGTGATCGACATTTTCTTCCATATAATGCCTCAAATGGTGCCATTTGAATGCTAGAGTGATAACTGTTGTTGTATGAGAATTCGACTAAAGGTAAATGCGAATCCCAATTACCACCAAAATCTATAACGCACGAACGAAGCATGTCTTCAAGGGTGCGAATCGTGCGTTTAGTCTGACCGTTGGTCTTGGGATGGAATGCGGTACTGAGATTAAGAGTAGTACCGAGAGCAGATTGAAAAGTTTCCCAAAGGCGCGAGGTAAATCGACCATCGCGGTCAGAGATGATATCCCAAGGTGTCCCATGTCGACAAATGACTTCATCGGTATACATTCGTGCTAATCGTTCCACCTTAAAGTCTTCTCGTATCGGCAGAAAGTGGGCGGATTTGGTAAGACGATCAACGATAACCCAAATGCTATCGTGACCGGATGGCGTGCGTGGAAGTTTCGTAATGAAATCCATAGCTATACTCTCCCATTTCCACATAGGGATCTCGGGTTGTTCGAGTAAGCCAGAGGGTCGTTGATGTTCAGCCTTGACCTTGGAATAAGTCAGGCATTTCAAAACATAGAGAGCGATATCCTTCTTCATTCCAGGCCACCAATACCTGGAACGGAGGTCCTGGTACATCTTGTCGGCACCGGGATGAATGGAATATCGTGTAGGATCGGTTATCAACTCCGAAACGATTGCGTAATGACGCGTGTGAGGTGCGGAATCCGTACACGTGCGTGGACCGAACACGAGAATGTACTAAATCTGTGATTCTATTAAAGATCTGAAATCGTACAATCACGTGAATCACCTTTTGCACTTTCTCTCTCTAGGATCCAAGCTCTCCAAGTTGTAGAAGTTGCAAAAGTTCTAAACTCTAACCCTATGAGTTCTATTTATAGGCCAAGGCTTTAATGAGACTTCTCATTAATTACAGAATTGTCACCTTGCTTTTTCCTACATATTACAATATAAAGTCTAGAATTAATCTGTTTCTGCTACGATCTGTCTTGACGAAGGCGATAGACATAAATGCACCAACAGACTCCCCCTTGGATATTGCCGCAGTCAATCTCATAGCGTCTTGTTTTTCTTTCTCTCTCCGAGTCTTCTTGAAGCTTTATCATTTTCAGCAACACATACTCCCTCTTTCTCGAACAGAATCCCCGTGGATCTGTCTTCAGCTTCAGCTGCTCCCCCTTTCGGTAGACTCTTACTTCAGGCTCTCCCTTTCGTCAAGCTTTCGTGCTTTTGGGATCGACACCTGGCTTTTCGGATACAAGCTTCCCCTTGCATCGAGCTCGTCTTCAGACTCCCCCTTAGACTCAGCTATCGGGATCGTAATTTGGAACAACATCTGCAACTCTCAAACATTTATAAGTAAAAACGTTTTGAATATCCAGGATTGAATAATCTGGCTCTCTCAGCATAAGCTAAAATATTTCAAATATACGATAGTGAAAGCATTTTTAGATTGTCCAGGAATCATGACCTGGCTCTCAAACACTTTTAATCAAGAACCTGGCTCTAAAATTTAATAATATGAATATAACCAGAATTCACTTGACTTTCTACCCCTATCAAATTGCTTTTAAAGATTTGATGATTTAAGAATCCAAGATAGAAACCTTGCTCTTTATAATAGATTTTAACAAATTAAGCATCCAAATCCCTCACAGATAATCATCCAAGTCCAAATTAATGACCTTGGAGATTTCACAAACTATTTTTGATTTTTTAAGTAAAAATTTCAAGTTTCAAATTAATGAACTTGTTTATTTTCAGAAACATGATCAGAATACTTTAGATTTTGAAACTCGGCTTTCAGATATCGGTTGTCGAAAATAAAGTGAAATCAAAATCTTTTTATGATTTTCTGAAATAATAAAGCAGTAAAGAAATATTTTCAAACATATTTACATATAATATTTTTGTTTGAGTTCGCATCGGAGGATCATATCAGTTTTTGACAAATCACTAGTACCGTTGAGCTTTAAACACTTTAAGTTCTAAACGAATCACTTAGATTGTCAGTATACTGATCCACTTAAATTTTCACACAAAGTTCAATTGATTCGAGATACGATATTAGTGTTTTAAGGACTTAAACTTATTCGCGTGTCCCACCTCAGAATATACTCCCGTATCAAAATTCCCTAGATTCAGTCTTACAGGTGAGTATACCAATTTGATATCTGTACTTGGGTTAATGCGAGACCTTGAGAGCTCAGGTATGAACTTTCGTTTAGTCAAAGAGATGAAGGCTCGACTTTAGGTGTGTTCCCTTTAGAGAATCTTTTCTTCAACTGCAATTGATTCATATCTTTCGATATTTTTCAATTTTATGTAGAGGGTAAGCTTTAAAAGCGCGTAAAGTATTATACGAGGTCTAGGCCATTGCTTTCGCAATATCAGAAGACCAGGTATAATACCCCAGATATTAAACAGTATAAAGACCTAGTATCTCAGAATCAGGCAATCTCTCAAACAAGATTTCGGGGGTTACCCATATATCCGAGAGATGTTGTAACACCCCGAAAACGGGTTTGGTAATCAAACTCCGTTAATACTAAAAGATGGGTAAAGTACCGTTAGTAGTAAAAATAACCCGGTAAATATTTGGATTTAAATAAGAAATCCTAATATTAAATACAAGCGAATCAAAGTTTTAAGGAATTGAATTTAAAAGAGCCCGAGTTAACGGGACTTAAAATAAAATGGGTTATAACTCCCGGGACCCACCAAGTAACTAGGAATATTAACCTAGTTAGATAGTGTCTTGACATAATAGAACAAATATGGTTAAAATACCATTTAAATAACTTGGTAAAGTATAGGGACCAAAGGTGACAAACTTGAAACAAGTTTGTATTAAATAAAACATTCAACACCAAAACATACACTCTAAGTGTGTGTTCTGGTCGAAAATTGCAGAGGAGCCAGGGAACTCCATGCTCAAACCCTAACTAGCAAAAATCAAGCAATTGAGAAGCCAAATCGACTCCAAATCGAAATCTAAGTTTAGATTAGTGATCACCCCAGTGAAAGAATCACAAGGTATGTCAAATTTCATATCCTAGTTACATCTCGAAATTTTGATGAACATATGAAATCGAAAATTTGGCTTGCATGAATGTTGTTTGGATGAAATTAGAATAAAATAGTGTCTAGGAATAAACCCTAGCCATTAGATTGTTGAAATTATGCTCAATACTTGAGAATTCCATAATCACCATTGAAGGTGTTAAGTGGGTGATGTAGAAGTATGAAAACACTAGGATTATGATAGTTGTACTAATGTAATTTGAACTCTATAAAGCAATTTCAGGTTTGTTGATGTTAAAATTGATGTGAAATTGCCAAATTGATGTTAACCATGGTAAAGATAACTAGTTATGAACTAGTTAGTAAATATGTAAAATTATGCACACTAGGTGTTTGTTAAAATGCCTAAATGAAAACTAAAGTGCTGAAATTGTAAATGAAATGCGTGATTGCCAAACTCGATTTATCCTGTATGATATGGGGTAATATGAATTCTAATCATGATGTTGATTTAATTCAAATGGTATTTTTCATATAGATAACGGTAGTTAACTTTTAGAAAGTTAAACTAACCAATGATGAAGTCGAATGGTAGATTCGACATAAAATTTGTAAGAGGGAATAGTCGTAGCTAATAATGACTAAACTAACCGTCTTACGGATTATGATGATAGTTTGACTCAGGACAAGCTAGATGGAGGCTTGGGAGGAAGCGGGTCAAACGAAACAAGAAAGAAGAAAAGGCGTAACTTGGATACAAGGTAAGTTAAACTTACACCCCCTTTTTAATTACTATACACTTACTAGCGAAAATTGATCGTGAATAATGTCAAGTAATTGAAATACGATGATCCGGCATGATACAATGCAAGTCGGAATGAATAAAAAGGTAGGAAATCATGAATTATGGTAAAAGGGGTAAAAAGGTAAATTAGTCATGTAATGACGAACAAATAAAAATGGTTTTGAGTAAAACAAGTTTAAGGGAAAACCGGGATAGGTTTAAAGGGATGAAATGGTAACTAAATACCATCTCATACGGATAAATGGTCAATTAGGCTAAATGGGTCAAATGGTGTTGTTAACACCATTTGACAACTTCATTTGACAATTGCTTGTTGAGTGTTGTAATCACAGGAAACAACATAAACGTGCGTTGCTTTAACTAGAAAGATTTAAAGCAAAAAGTTATGTAAACGGGTCAATACCTTGACCTGAGCCAGGTACGCATAAATAAGCTTTTAGTTAAACATATAATGTATGGTCAAATATTTAACGAAAGTCCTTCGTCGTAAAGTGAGGGACTAAAGTGGACCAAAACACCCTTGAAGGGTATATTGGGTAAACGACCCATAGGGGTTGTTTAGGAACTTGCATCAAGATTATGGAATCATTAGATATGAATAAAAGTTACAGGAATACACATTCATGGGTCAAATGCATAAAAAATGGTCATTTGCGTAAAATGACCAACCGATGGGTAAATTTTGGGATAATAGGTTAGTTATGCTAAATCCACCATAAAAATAGTTGTGGTGGAAGATCATTTGATAAATATTGCGAAAATAAGATGCTAGAAATAGACGAGTATGAATTATGCGGAAAAGTGCTTAAATACCCTTAACGGGTCAAAATAAGCATTTAAGTACAAACGGGTTTAAGAATATACATAAACTCGTGAATTGAACCTAATATGATAGACAACATTGAAATTATAAGATTCATGGGAATTTGGGATCAAACAAACATGTTTGTTTGATAAACGCATGAACGGGTCAAAACTTTGTAAAAAGGTATTAAGTCGAAGACTTAAAGGTCTGAAATTTTGTTATGCCGGATGTTGGATTTCAACTTCATAAGATGGAGAATTAAATTACGGATGCGTAGGAAAAAGAATCGGGTAAAACGGATTAAAAACGAGAGAGTTATGCTCGTTTCCGTGAAATCGGGTTATGCTGGGAATATGCAGCAACATAATAAGAACTTGCTGTCAAAAAGGGGGCTAGGTGGGGCGTCTAGCCCCCCCTGAATCCGAAAATTGTTAAATTTTGTTTGTTTGACCCATGTAACTTGTTTAAACATATTATTTAACTATCAAAACTAACTTTTAAGTTGGTTTTGATCTTAGGTGAATGTCAAGAGTGCCCGGATGAAGATCAAGTGGCGAGCAAGAACCGAACACACGTTAAATGAAGCTTCCGCGTCAAATCTTGAGTTGTTTGCTAAAAGTGAATTATGTAGACATTTATAAACATGTTTTATTTTGAATGTTGTAAACTATGGGAATGTTTGTATGACATTTTTTTGTAAAGTCACATTTTAGCATATAAAATGTGTATCTTATTAATAAAATCTTGATATATAAGACGGGCGTTACAGATGTTCCCCATGAGATAAGAAAGTATTTGATATTTAGGTTTATATCTCGAAAATAATCTACTAAGCGTGTAAAAACCTACTGTCATATCATCAGTGAGACCGTTTATCACATTTAACTTTCCAATTCTTTAGCGTACTGTGATTGTCTACTGATGTACTATCATTTCCTCTTTTTACACAAAAACTCATTTTTGAATTTTATCATCTTTTTGGCTTTTTCAAATTTTCTAATGTTTTTGGATTTTCTGACAACAATTCTTACTCCCCCTAAAATTCAAAACCATTTAAAGAAAATTTGAAAACCTGATACTGATAGCTTTGTCTCGCCATCAACTTTCTGCTTTACATGCTCTGTTTTGCAGAAAATATACCCCCATGATTTACAACACATTGATATTTTACAGTTTGAAAACCGTTTTACAATCTTGTGAAATTAATCATGTTTGTTCAGCCGTGAGGGTTTCGGCGTATTCACTCAACATATTTTTGAAAATTTTTGAATTTTTGATAAAATTTAAAACAAAACATATTTTGATTTTTCAATTTTTGACAAAATAAAAACATATTTTTGGTTTTTAAATTTTTAGGGTTTATAATATGGTTTATTTATGTACAGAAAACAAACAAACTCCCTGATTAACAATCGCAGGGACCAGCAGCCTCTTCCTCTCGTGCCAGGCTGCTTCCTCCGTTGATTTTGCTTTCATCTTCTTTCTGAAGCACCTGCACATTCAAATGTATTCAATTACTTGAACAAGTTAGCCCAGGTCTGTTTGACCTTAGGCATTTCAACATAATACGTTTCATTCAACTTCGGAAAATCTTTATCATTTTTCACAAATGAATTTTCTTTTCGATTATCACTCACGGAAACTGTTTGTTTCTTTTCCACCCAAGTTTGTCCTTTAGAAGCACTTCTTTTGTAAAAATGTGATTCATTTTGAACATTTTGATTTTGAACAACAACTTTTGGTTTCCAAAACTGATTTGGTTTTGTTGCATCTACCGTTATTTTCCAACTTTCTGTTGTTCTAAGTCTGGGTGTCATCGATTTCCATATTTGTTGTGTGTCAGCCTTTGACATTTTCGGCTTCTAAGTTTGCTTTGATTCAAACTTGATTGATTTCTGATTCACAACATCAGACTTCTTTTTCGTTCTAACACCAACAGGTTTAAGATTTGGACAATTTCGACTGAGATGTCCAATTTGATCACACTTAAAGCATGTTCTCTTGGACACATCTTTAACCTGTTGTTGTTGCTTTCTCTTTTGAGCATAGAACTCTTCATTAGACTGTCGTCTAAATTGGAGTTCTTTCTCTTCTTTAGAACTTGTTCCGTGAACAAAGTTCATCTTTTCCTGATAATTTGGTGTTTCATTTCTTTTCCACTTTTGTTTCTTTTTATAAACCAACTCAGCCTTCATGTTTTTCTTTTTGTAAACAGGTTTGTTATAAAAAGTTTTGTGACCTTTACCAGCAAATTTTGAAATTTTAGACTTTTGAATCTCTACTAGTTTGAAAACTTTGTTAATTTTATCTGAGATCACATTTTGAATTGGGAATTCATTATCTGAAAATAATTTGTCCGATCCAATCATGGTATAAACCAATCCTTTTGAATCATCATTCACAACTTTTTCAGATTTTGAGTGTTTAAGATAACTATCATGAAAACTTCCCTCATTTTCATCTTGTGATTCAGACTTATCTGTTTTGGTAGACTCCTCTGCTAGAACACTTTCAACAACCTTACTAACCACCTCTGAATCACTGATGTCATCAGATTTGGTGTAAGTCACATCGATGTTGTCGGGTAACTGGTCAACCATGTTTATTGCTTTTTCCACCTTCTCGCCATCATAGAATGTATAATTATTCTCCAATGGTGGTGGAACCTGATGGTATTCAGACCCAATTCCCTTTTTGTTCTTTTCTGACTCTTTCCCATCGGGTGTGATGTTGAAAATACGTTCCAGAATGTATGAAGAAGCATGATAACTTTGCAGTTTATTGACCAACTTTTCTTTATCTGCCAATTCTTGTTTAAGCTTAGCGACATCATCAATATATTGATTTAAAACCATTTGTTTACCTTCATATCTAACTTCAAGAAATTTTGTTGTTTTCTGACATGTAGACAATCTATCATCTAAACTTTTGACTTTACTTTTCAAAGTTCCATAAGCTTCTTTTACAAAGTGATATGACAATTTCATTCCATCATATTCTTTTTGTAACTCTTGAATTGTTTTATTTTTTGGAACACATTCGTTGCAAACAGCTGAACACTTTTCTTTCAATATTTTGTTTTCTTTTTCAAGATCATCACATTTTTGTTTCAGCATTTCATTTTCTTGTTTCAAAAACTTTTCATTTTCAATCATTTCATGACATTTATCTTTGAAAATCTTTTCTATTTTAGTGAATTCAATGTCTCTGATTTTAAACTTTTCAACTTTTTCAATACAAGCACTGCACGTTTCCATGCATTTCTTGCACTGTTGTTCAGCTTTATTATCAATTGATTGATCAGAAGAATCAAATTTAGTTGTTACTTCAGTGATTGGCACTGTGGCTTCTTTTACTTGTTGAGTCTGATCTTCTTCAAACACCTGTTGTTTTTCTGCAACAGCTTCCTCAGATTTTTCATCTTCTTTCTTCACTTCCTTCACCAGCTTTTCACTCTCATTCACAATCTCCTCAACCGTCTTCTTCTTCTTCTTCTTCTTCTTCTTCTACAAACCGGCATATATCACCTTCTTAATGCCTTCTTCAACCTTTTCTTTATACCTTGGAATCTCCTCAAGGCCTTTGCACCAGACACTCACAGTCGGTATTGCAGCAACCAGTGCTTCAAAATCAACCTTCTCATGATCAACTGTTGGGTTTCCTTGAGGATCGACAAAGCATTCCTTTTCTTTGCTCCACCTGCCTGCTTGTGTTGCTTCCTTGTAGGCATTGTACACTTCATCCAGTCTAATGTGAGCATGCCTTTCTTCACGACTTTGTTTGATCTCAGCAACCATTGCCTTAGCTTTTCCAACTACTTTGTCATGTTGACTCCAATCATACCCTTCATCATCATGAATTACAATTTTGAGTCCTTCTGTCTCATCGAAGTATTTATCCCAATCAAAATTATCCCAAACAGATTTTTCATTTTGTATACTGGATTCACTACGATCACGAAGTGTCAAAACAGCTTGTCTCTTTTCTTTAGAAGGTCCTTCTTCAATCTGCTTTCTGGTTGGTTGCTCGTTATTCTGATGATAAATAGCCTTTTTGTAGTAATCCTCATAAAAAGGATTCACACTATCATCAGCTTTGTTGTTCGTGCATTCTCTCTTGAAGTGCCCCTTTTGTTTACACTTGAAACAAGTGACTTTGTTCTTGTCGAAACCTATCTTCATGTCCGGGCCTTCCAAGCACTTTTTGCTAGTTATCTCCATGAACCTTTGAGCTCTTCGGATGACGCTTGCCATGCACCAGCGAATGTCCATGAGTTCCATCTCTTCTGGATCGACTTGATCGTAATCCTCCTTCGTCATGTTTGGATTCCCGATCTTACCTACAATTAAACCTTCGTAAGATACCAGAATAGAAGCTAAGAAACTCATGTGTTGTTGAGCAAACTTATTGTTCAAAAGTGGAGAATTTTTCCAATCCTAGTTTAGATTAGATTTTGACGATGCATATGCAGATTGTTAGTGCATGCGTATGTCAACTTCGTCTTGTATCGAGTCTTGTACTAAGAATGCTAGAACAGGGCACATAGTTCGAGAATATAGGTAATTTCGCATGAAAAGGTTAATTCCGCTTGAAAGTAACATTTATGTAATTCCGCACGGAATTAAGTTTCGCTTGAAACTAATTCCGTTTGGAACCTCTTCAAGCGGAATTAGATCTCTATATATACCCTTCCATGCGAAATCAGTTGTATCTTTTCTGGTTTCAGTGCCGAATTGCTGCCGAAGTGTCGTCTCGTTGTAAATCGTTGTCAAATCAATCAAATCGACAGTTAAAGTGTATATCTTGCTAAATTGACCTTGATACGTTTGTTTCCGCCTCTCGTATCAAGTATAAACTCTTCTGATCGACTCGTTCGGGTCTTAAAACGATCCTACAAGTGGTATCAGAGCACAGGATGAAGAGTTCATACCAATTCAGCTGCAAAATCTGATTTCTACACCTTCTTTTTCAAATTAAACTTGATTTCATGGTCAAAACGTTTTGAATTTTTCACATCATGTGCGCATTTGTGTTTTAACAAACCCTAGAAAGTTTCAGAACTAAAATCGGACAATAACTTGATCAATTTGACAAATTTCCCTTCGAGATGATGACATCAGCGTAATTCTGCACGGAACTAGGGGTAATCGATTGGGGAACGCAGCAGCCATTTGCTGTGCGGTGATTTCTGCCAGTTCGGCATTTGGTAGCGGATTTTCGCGTCGAGGAGGCATTCTAGAAGAGGAAACATGAAAGGAACGAGTGAGATGATTAGGTGAAAAGAATGAGGTGAAACAAAAATCGACGAAAGCAAAGATGGTGGTCATTCGTCCGTATCACAAAGCAAACAAACGACACACAGTGACTAATCAAAGTAAATGGGTCAAAAATAATGCTTCGCGAAGACATGCTCGCCTATAAGTGAACACTCACCCCAAGAGTTCCCAGGTAAGAATGACTGGTCCGATTATGTGGATTTGTACGAACACTCTAGCCTTAGACAGAAAACTCAGGGTACAGGCATTCACCCTTCCAGTTTGCACGTGTTCACACTATTTAAAACCCAAAACTTTGACGAGATTTTGAAAACTTGGAAGGCACAAGGACAAAAGAATCATTCAAAAACAAATGATAAATTTTCAAAATCAATTTGAAAAATCAAAAGGGTTCAAAATCATATAACAAATCATTTTAAAACAGAGATTGCATTTTGAAAAATCGTTTTAAGAAATTGGGTTCTCGTTTTGGTGATCACTTAAGGATAGGTGAAGTGCATGTTTTAAGATCTGTTAGGTCCCAGTTTGATCCGTTTCGATTGCGAACCGACTCGTACGACGTGCGGAATCCGTGCACGAGTGAGACCGAAACACACGAACAGTAAATCTAACTGTGATTCTATTCAAAGATCTGAAATCGTTACAGAAACCGTGAATCACCTAGACACTTTCTCTCTCTAGTTTCTCTCTCTAGAACTAGAGCTCTCAAATGTAGCAAATGAGCAAAAGTGTCAAAAGTCTTCCAAAAGTCCTAAATGAGAACCCTAAGTTCTCTATTTATAGGCCAAGGGACATAATGAGATATCTCATTATTTACACAAATGCCACCTTGCCTTTTACTAAAATATAACACTATAAGCACTAAACTTAATCTATTTCTGCTACGGTCTTGAGATGACGGAGGCGATAGACATACTGTACTAACAGACTCCCCCTTGGATATTGCCGTAGTCAATCTCAATCATTGAGTCAAACTCGTAGCGTCTTTTCTTTCTCTCTCTCTAGCTCGAACAGAATCCCCGTGGATCTGTCTTCAGCTTCAGCTCCTTCCTTTTAGTAGACTCTTCAGGCTCCCCCTTTCGTCAAGCTTCCGTGCTTTTGGATCGACACCTGGCTGTCCGGTTACAAGCTCTTCCGGGAAAAGATCCTGGCTCTTATGCACGCTTCCCCTTGCGTTGAGCTCGTCTTCAGACTCCCCCTTAGACACTGCTGTCAGGATCATAGTCTGGTACAACATCTGCAACACTCAAACATTTATAAGTAACAATGTTTTGAACTTCCAGGATTGAAAACCTGGCTCTCTCAGCTTTTGCTAAAATATTTTACAATGAAAACATTTTCGGTTGTCCAGGTATCGTAACCTGGCTCTATCAAACTTTCTAAATCAAGATCCTGGGACTAAGATATAATAATATGAATATATCCATGAATACTTGATATTCTCCCCTATCAACAATCTTCAAAGATTTGGTAGTTTCAACGAACCGTATTGGAAACTGGCTCTTTTACAGATTTTAACAGTATAAGCATCCAAATCCCTCACAGTTAATCATCCAAGTCCAACTTAATGACCTTGGAGATATCACAAACTGTTTTTTATTTTTGATTTTAAAACATCAAGTTTCAAATTAATGAACTTGTTTTATTTTCAGAAACACAATCAGCATACTTAGATTTTGAAACTCAGCATCCAGACATCGGTTGTCGAAAATAAAGCAGAAATCAAAATCTTTTTGTATTTTTCTGAAAATATAAAGCAGTAAAGAAATATGTACAAACATATTTACAAACAATATTTTTGTTTGAGTTCGCGTCTGAGGATCATATCAGTTTCTGACAAGTCACAAGTACCGTTGAGCTTAGTTACACATTAAGAATTAAACAATTCACTTAGATTGTCGATATACTGATCCACTTAAATTTTCATACAAATTTCAACTGATTCAGGATACGAATTAGGTGTTTTAAGAACTTAAACTTATTCATGTGTCCCACCTCTTGAATATACTCCCGTATCCAGATCCCAATATTCAGTCTTACAGGCAATTATAACACAAATGATATCTGTAAGGGGTTAATAAATTATGAAGAATCATGAGAGCTCAGGTCAGAACTACCGTTCAGCAGAGAGATCATGACTCAACTTGTGGGTGTGTCCCCTTTAGAGGATCTTTTTTACAACAGCATTGTTAAGCAATTTTATTGTCTTATCATTGATGCTGAGGGTGATGCTGTGTTTCAAGCATTGCGGAAAGTATTATTCGGGGACTAGGTCAGAACTTCCATTCAGCAGAAGTCCCGGAATAATACCCCAGATATCATTGAGTATAAAAACCTAGTATATTAGAATACGAGACCTTTCAAACGAGATTTCAGGGGTTACCTATATATACAAGTAGTGTTCCCCACGAAATAAGCAAGTTTGAATTTAACTTTATATCCCGAAAAAATTTACTAAATGTATAAAAATCTACCGACACATCCACGGTGAGATCGTTTAACACATTTAAACTTTCCATTTCTTTAGCGTACTGTAACTGTCTACTGATGTACTATCATTTCCTCTTTTTACACAAAAACTCAATTTTGAATTTTATCATGTTTTTGGCTTTTTCAAATTTTCTAATGTTTTTGGATTTTCTGACAATTTCTTACTCCCCCTAAAATGCAAAACCATTTAAATAAAATTTGACAACCTGATACTGATAGCTTTGCCTCGCCATCCATTTTCTGCTTTAAGTGTACTGATTTGCAGAAAAAACTAATGTACCCCCATGATTTACAACCCATTGATTTTCGACAGTTTGAAAACCGTTTTTCAATCTTGTGAAAGTAATCATGTTTGTTCAGCCGTGAGGGTTTCGGCGTATTCAATCAAAACTCCCCCTTACAACAAACTATTTTCCCATAATGATTTCAAAACACTTAAGTTTTTGTTAATCAGAATGGTTTTTCTGGAAAAATTAGTTTGTTTACCCATCACTTGTGGATTCGGGGTCATCTTATCACCTTGTTCTCTTTCAACCATTTTGAAAATTTAACATTATTAGGTCAAACAGCACTATCACTTGTAGAAAATCAAGTACAACTTAATGTCCTTGATTATCCACTTGTAAGACGAAATATCACAGTTACCATCCTGTGAATTTCTCAAGAATGATGCCGATACCTGCTTCACACTTACCAACCTGGAAGCTTCGGCAAGTCAGAAATTCAACCAACAGATTTATGTACCCAAGCCTGACCAGTCTTGGGTGTGTTTTGAACATTTCTCTTTTCTTCATAAAATTCTTTTGCCCCTTTTACCTTTCCATCAGCCATCTTGCTAAAAATATGTTTAACATTGTTATTAAACATTTTTCCAGCATCAACACCTTTTGATTTTAGGTTTGCGGCACGTAATGGTGGAAAGTTCTCATCATTCATTAATGGAACTGTCTCTTCCTTTTTTACCTCAACTTGTGGCTCATCTGATTTTGTGGAATCAGATTCATTGCCCGAACTTGGCTTGTCTGACTTGGATGAGCCAGATTCATCACCAATAACTTTCTTTTTCTTCTTGTTTGTCCTCAGATTTGCATCTGAAGAATTCGATTTGCTTGACTTTGCCGTCGAGTGAATCGATTCATCAGAAATTTTATTCAAACCAACTGGTGAACCCAAAGACAAAATCTTCTCCAAATATTCTCTCGCCTTCTTCCTCTTCTTCCTCAGTCTGTCTCTCTGCCCCTGTGAAAGCTTTAGATTCTTATCTTCCACTTTCTGTTCTTTGGGCTTGACAGTGACTGGTTTCTTTACCGTTCTCTGAGATTCAACCCTCGATCTTCCCATCGATCTTCTTGAGCAATCTCTGGCAATATGTCCTCTGATATGGCAATTATAGCATTTTCGTGTTTCAAAATTCCAATTCTGGCAGTTAACAGCAATGTGTCCTCTAACACCACAGGTATAGCACACTCTGTTATCGTACCATCCACTTCTGTCAGTCCAAACCTTCAGATCATAACATTGTTTGGCTTGGTGATAATCATTTCTCCTCTTCAATGTTGGATTTGTCTTTTGAGCACTTTGGTCAAACCTGCACCACTTATTACCAACATTTTGTGAATTTTCATTTACAAATTTTTGTGATTTTTTATAATGATTGGATGACTGAACCGATGAGCTTTTATTTTCATTTTTAAAATTTTTCGAATTTTTAACTTTTTGTTTCTGTTCTACAATCTTCTTAACAGGTTCTTGTTTAGAGCATTCACCTGTTTCAGTAGATTGCAAAACAGTATTTTTAAATTTTTCTTATAAATCTAAAAATATTTTTCTTTTCTTTTCTTTTTCTTTTTCTTTTTTATCATCAGCTTTGTCATCGCAATCTTCAATTTTGACTTTGTCAAAATTTGTGACTTTGTCACTTATTGGATCAGAATTGATCGGTTTTGGACAAACATATGATGCAGAAGTCACAAAACTTTTCAATTTGTTTTCTAAATCAGCAATTTTCTTTCTATTACCTTCGGCTTCATGCTCAAGTCGAATGATTTTTATCAAGATGAGAATTTATTTCACATTGTTTTTCAAGATTATTTTTACCAAAAACATCTCTCTCATCTTCTAAAATCTTTAACTGACTTTTGAAATCATTTTCAAATTTTAATTTTTCATTTTCAAACTCTTTTTCTTTTTCTTTCAAAAATTTGTTATCCAATGTCAAACTGTCCATATCACTCAACAGTTTGATATTTTCAGATTTTAGTTTTTCACAGTTCAAGCGCAACTCCAGAATCTGTTCATCATCAGCTTTCTTCCCATCTTTCAAAGCTTTGTTTTCCAATGTCAAATTCTCCGCATCACTCAAGAATTTGGCATTGTCTGCTCCAAGTTTATCACATTTTGAACATTTTTCATTCATCTTTTCAACATCAGCTTCTTTCTTTGTTTCCATCCTGATAGTTCCTGCACAAAAAAATTTAACAAAATCAAGAGGGTTTGCATATTCATCAATAGAACAACCTCTCTTAATATCATATTTCATGACATTTTTTGCAGCAAGACATACAGAAAATATTTTTATCATTTCAATGATCACATCTAAATTTATCTTTTCTAAGTCTCTTTTCATTTCATTCATCAACTCTACTTTTCTTGTTTCTTTATCAAACTCATGTGATCTAAGTTTATTGATGAATTCTCTATAATGAAGCTTTGAGAAACTAGCATCCCTTTTTAGTTCACTTAAAAATTCATCCCATTCTAAAGGTAATGCATCAGCAAATTTTGAAATTTTTTCAGCATTTGAAACCCTTATTTCATATTTATCTAACTTATCATCCAACTCATCAAATCGTTTATCCAACTTCTCCAATGATTCATGTTTCATGCATAGGAAATTTTCAGATCTTTTAATCCAAACGTCCTTCTTGTTCTTCTTATCAATCCAAGAATCAGAAATCCAAACGTTTAAATTTTTAAGATTCTCATTTTCCTGTTCATCAAACGTTTTAGCCATCTTGAATTACCTGAAACACGAACAAACAAAGACAATGAGTTTAACCAATATCAAACAAATGAATCGTAAAAGAATTTGGTCTGTTCGGATGGATCAATAGTCAATCAGATGATGTCAGCCCACTCGGATGGTTGTCTTCGAACGGATGGAGATCCGGTTGATGATTCGTCCGGATGGGGAACCGGATGGTGATACGTACGGGTGGGGATCCGTGCGACTAAGGTGATGCGTACGGATGGGGAATGATGCTATACGCACGGGTGGGGATCCGTGAGACTAAAGTGATCCGTTCGGGTAATGTTGACTTCTTTGACACAAACCAATATACTAAACGACAAATCTTGTGTTGATCGGTTGGCACTTTGACTCTTAAAATGATACCAACTGTTATGCAAACTGAATCACGTGAAAACCTGAGATATCAATTAAAGTTGGCCAACAATCACATGTATACTGACATGATGTCAAGACTTTAAATGATATCACATGCAACTTGACTCATATCACATGTACAACCGACAATTCAATTAAATGTCAGGTGCTTTGACACTGATTGTTCTGACGTGTAATGATATCCGCGTGAGTAGTGTATCCGTTCCGAGAGGTCAACAAGTCAACACGGATGGCTGTGCGTGCGGATGGGGATCCGGATAATGTTATCCGCACGGGTGGTGATACGCACGGGTGGGAATGTTATCCGCGCGTACAAGTTGTCCGTGCGTATGGCAAGTACGTGCGTATGACTTGTACGTGCGTATGATGCTATCCGTGCGTATGATGCTATCCGTGCGTATGAATTATGCTATCCGTGCGTATGAAGGTGATCCGTACGCGTAGGAGTGATACGTGCGGATGAAGGTGATCCGTACGCGTAGGAGTGATACGTGCGTATGACTTATACGTACGGATGACACAACTCCTATTCGACCAACAAAACCACTTTGTGTTGAACGGTTGACTCTTTGACTTTAACAATTAATGCTCTTTCATATGCAAGATGCCAATAATCCTTCACGTGATAATCTTGATATCAATAAACAATTAACTGACCGACAAAGAAACTCAAATCATGATCCTATTTGACCAAACAAACAATATCACATGCACTTGACAACATCACATGTGACAAACACTTATCGAGACAAACAATGACCAGATCACGTGATCGTTCTTAATAAATCACATGCATATCGACAAGTAATCATGCAAGTAACAAGTCAACAGGTCAACAGGTCAACAAAGGAATCTTTAGTCTAATTGTTATCCGTGCGTACAACAGAGTCAACAGGTCAACACGGATTAAAAATGTTATCCGTGCGGGCGACTTATGCGTACGGATGGTCAACAATCAAAGTCAATACGTATTAGTTATCCGTGCGTATGACTTATCCGCACGGATAGGTCATGCGTGCGTATTGGTCAACCCGGATAGTCTAATGGTCAACCCGGATGGTCATCCGCACGGATTGCCATCCGTGCGGAGAACAACAAACGTAACAGCAGCAACTTTTATCATTTTCGAACCACAAAAATCTAATTTTCTTCCAAACAGCTTGGAGTTTGATTTTGAAAATTTATAGGCTTATTAATCAGTTGTTTTCGCACATCATATAAAAAAAACAGCCGATTTTAACCGTAAAATCTTGTTTAATTTTGCGTTTTTCAGTTAAAAACGTGAAAATATGAAAAAAATGAAGAACTTTATCGAATCTGATGCAAATTAAGATCTGAATCTGATGAAATCTTGAACGAAATCGTGCGTTTGATCCTTGCAACCGAGCTCCTGCTCTGATACCACTTGATTGATCCGTTTCGATTGCGAACCGACTCGTACGACGTGCGGAATCCGTGCACGAGCAAGACCGAACACACGAACAGTAATATAATCTGTGATTCTTTGATTGATCTGAAATCGTTACAGAAACCGTGAATCACCTAGACACTTTCTCTCTCTAGTTTCTCTCTCTAGAACTAGAGCTCTCAAATGTAGCAAATGAGCAAAAGTGTCAAAAGTCTCTCCAAAAGTCCTAAATGAGAACCCTAACTTCTCTATTTATAGGCCAAGGGACATAATGAGATATCTCATTATTTACACAAATGCCACCTTGCCTTTTACTAAAATATAACACTATAAGCACTAAACTTAATCTATTTCTGCTACGGTCTTGAGATGACGGAGGCGATAGACATACTGTACTAACAAGATCTAAACACAAGACATCTTGCGTTGGGGTCCTAGAAAGGTTATAGTCTAGGTCAAAGCATTACTAATAACCTAATTCCCTATAACCATTGGCTCTGATACCAACTCTTCAGTCACACCCCGACCACGTAAAACATCAAATCGTGGCGGAAACGTCGGGGAGTGTTGTAACAGAATTATTGTTCCACAACCATGGTAATTAAAATTACATTTTATTCAACAACCAAAGGTGGAATACATTGTTTTAAAACAAGAACCAAAGAGCACACAACATAAATAAACTAAGTCTATCCTTATTTTAAGTCTCTAAGTCACTGGTCCGCCCTAGTGTGTCACGAACATCATCCTAAGCAACAGCTCCTGAAAACACATGTGAAAATAGGTACGTCAACATAAAAATGCCTGTGAGATACATAGGTTTTATGAAAATAAGATTCTTGACTTGAGTTTAGAGAAATGTTTAATGAAAATCAGTCATGAACCTTGTTAAATGTTTTGTTTTATAAATCATTTGAAAAACGATAGTCAAAATCAGATGTTATGTATATATAAAAGAATAGTGTATGGTTAAGAGAATAACCAAGTAAAAAGAGTTTGTATAAATCAAGTTATTTGTAAAACAATGTTTAAGTGAAAATGTGGTGTAAATGTAATATGTCTAAACTGAAGTGGTTTAAATGACGCTACGATATGTAATATCATGCAAACACTTATATATAGGAAGTACCAGCGGCGTATCCACCATGTTTGTATCATATTACACACGCCTCGTTATTTAAGTCACTCAAACCAACCAACATTGTAAAATATCCATGTTTTAGTCTAATAGTCAAATGTCATAGTATAAACCAAGTTGAATATAAGTCATGTAATGTGTAAACAAAAGTTATGTATGGTAAGTAAAATGAGACTACTTAAACCATAAATAAAAATGTACAAAACAAAGTATTTTGAATAAGCCAAAAGTTATGTTTTGTAAGATAATTACATGTTTTACTGATACAAACACTTATGCAGTAAGTTACCGCATACATTCAAGCCTTGAGACAGACGGATAACCTTAGAGTAAAGATTATCAAAGTAAAATGTTTTCGGATTCAGTCATTCCTTACATCCAAACAAACCTAGGATGTCAGGAATGAGATTTGTCAAGTCCTATGTTACCATTACTTACTACCGAGCAGCGTAGCTAATGTTAATGAATGTAGTTTAGACCCGTTGAACAAACTAAATATCATATCAAATGTAAATATGTAATGAAAGCAATGTACTAAGTATGCTAAGTTAACATACAAAGCAGAAAAGTCATATAAAAACAATGTACTAAGTATGCTAAGTAAACATACAAAGCAGAAAAGTCATGTAAATCAATGTGCTAAATATGCTAAGTTAACATACATAGCAAGACAAAATGAAGTTTATGTACTAATAGTGTACTAATGAACATAGCAAGTATATGATAAGAAAACATGGAAAACATGAAAATAACAAGTAGGCACATGTGTTTCACCCCAAAATAGTTTGAAAACAGTAAAAGAGGGGTCTATGTACTCACTTGAGATTGCTCAATAGACTTTAGATATCCACCAAGCAAAGCTAGAAGGTTACGGAATCAAACGGCACCTAATATAGGTAACTACATTATTAAACGGACCTATTCGGAGGATCGGTTAGCATGAGGGTTC
This sequence comes from Helianthus tuberosus, assembly GCA_030545235.1. Taxonomy (NCBI): domain Eukaryota; kingdom Viridiplantae; phylum Streptophyta; class Magnoliopsida; order Asterales; family Asteraceae; genus Helianthus; species Helianthus tuberosus. The sequence continues at coordinate 21,430 of JARYGA010004942.1, forward strand.
GTAAACCAAATGAGTGTAGGAACTCGTGTAATATGGTTTAACAAAGCCTACATACTAAAACGAAACCTAGCCTAAGTACTTTTGACCCGTTACGACCCGTTTAGGTAGCTTATGCTACTTTAACGCGTCGTTCGTGTGAAACGCGTTCGGACCGCCTAACTAGTCCTATGACAAGTAAAATATACCTTAACATGTCTAATATTGTTGCTAAATCAGTTTAGATGTCAAAAGTTATGTTACATATGCTTAAAAATGAATTTTGACGTAAAAAGGGCATTTTGGTAATTTACCTAAGGCATAAGAACTACTTATCATACAACTACTCAAACGATGTGACCATAAGGTATAACCTCGGAAGGTTATTCCCTATACAACTATGGTCACCTAATGTGTTTGGTCGGATCCTAATGATCGACCAAACGGGTCGAGTTCGAAAGTCTAAGCGGGTGTTTAGTCCGCTTGACTTACGACTCTACATAAGCACTAAACTAAAAGTGACTAGCTAAACATGCTAGAACATGTTTAGTTAAGTTAGAAAACAGGTTTTGATATCAAAACAAACGGTTTTGATACCCTAGAGTAGTTTGGTTACAAAATACGCGAGAACACACATTTTTCCTGAAACTACGACTCGTCACTGAGCCTAGATAACGTGGTAATCAGTAGGTACAGTCACTAGGGACTATAACCATCGTGATTACGCTCACGTTATGAAGTTCAAACGAACTTCGCATTGACCATAAACTGGTCAATGCAGAAAGTTAAACGCAGTTTGACTTTCAAGCTAAAAACGCATAAAAAGAACGAAGGAACACTTACAAAGGGTCCCCGCAAGATTGATTCCAAGTATTTCTCAGGTAGGTAGTGAATAATCACAACCGCTTAGAGAAAATCTCAGATCAATGTGGGTTGCAACAAATGAGAGCAAGGGGTATATATAGTTTTTGTACAACCGTTAGGATCGTTCGTCGGGAAACGTGCTTCGATCTAGGCCGTACACATGGGCCCATTGTTTTACAAAACCATGGGAGCCCCTAGATTATGCCCATAGTTTGTTAGAAACCAGTTGCAAGTGGAAAATGAGTGTATAACAGCTGCAAACAGCTGTTAAAATAGATTTTTGCATATCTGGGAGGGCCACGCGCCCCGCGTAAGAGACTGAGGAAGTCTACGCGCCCCGCCTGAGTGTCCCAGTTCAGCAACAGTTTTCAAAATGTCAGTTTCAGTCCCTGTACGTGTTTTAAGCTCATTTCAAGACTTCTATAGCCCGTTAAGCCAACTTTAAGGCCCTAAAATGATGCTTAAACATTGTGGACATGAAACATGCTCAAAAATATGCCGGATGTCGGTTCGTTTGGTCGTACGATCGCGATGTTTGCTTAATTACGACGTAATGCGCATAAGCGCGAAAAACGATCCAAATTGCGCAACGAGTGGAT
>JARYGA010004943.1:0-31195 GCA_030545235.1 Helianthus tuberosus
ATTCCATTTTTCTTTGTTCATTTTTGTTGTTTAAATTTGTTTTCTTGTTTAAACTAGAAAAAGCACCCGCCGCGTTGCGGCCGGGTACACAGTTGGAAGTCGAGTATTTGTTACATAAGTTTTTTTCCTGAAAGTCGCATCTACAAATCACCTAAGACAAAATGGCCAACCTAAAAAGTGTGTTTGCAAGTTATGCAAGTAACATCTTGTGTGTTAGTTGAATAACTTGTACAAAATATCTTATATCTGTGCGTCTGCATTGCACACCTTCTATGCAGACCCACAAAAGTTGACTTCACCCTTCATCAGTGTTCCAACAGACTTCGACTTGGGAAAGGCATACAGATCAGATCAGGGTTATCCTCAAAATCTACATTTACAATAGATTAGTTGTTAATACAAGTAAACGATGATAAAATCAAGGCAATGACTTTAAAGAAGAAAGGAAAGAAACATAGCGTGTGCTGGTATCGCCCTATAATTCGCATACAAATCCACGCGTCAAATAAAGGAATGACTCAAATTTAATCTCACAAACGAAACCCATAAACCAAAAAAAACAATACAAATCATAAAAATCAACCAAATCCCCCCCCCCCCCCCCCCCCCCCCCCAAAAAAAAAAAAAAAAAACCTCACAAACCAAGTATAGATACCACTGTTGGCCTACGCGTTGAATCTGATCACGATGTCCAAGATGCCCCTTCTTCACCCACCCATAAATTTACAACAAAAATGAGAACTATAAACAACAAAAATTAAACCTTGGCAACACAATCTCAACATTCAACAACAACCGTAGCCAACTTACCTCATTCCGACCCAAGTATAGCTACGTCCGTAAACATCCAAAGGAACACAATGAAAAGAGGCTACACCAAAAAATAAAACCATTTCGATGAAAAAAACATTCAAAACAAAAATAACTTATCACCCAACAACACTCACCACAACCCAGGGACAGAGATATAGATTATACACCATTTAGTCCCCAACTTTGTAGTCCGAAGCAACCAATTCAAACTTTAAACTAACACTTATCTCACTATGACTATGACTTTAAAATTCAATTATCAAATAATACATATCTTAATGATAAATTGGAGATAAACTCAAAAGTAAGTGCCGTTATCAGTTAAAATTGGGTTCTAGTCTTGAAGGTTGAATGTTAGTTCATGATAATCCATATGAGAAGCAATGCATATCTTATGAAATGCTTACAGCGTATACAAATATGTCATGCTCAAAAAGTTGTTAGAAATTTTCCCATACATCAAACAGTTCCTAAGTACCCTGCACCAATCAAGTTGACAGTAACTGATATCTTCAATTGACTACTAAAAAGAGAGAATAGCCAAAAAAAAAAAACAATAAAACTCACAATATACTTAGGTCTTTCATGTTTTCTAGTGACAGGAAAATGGAAACTTCCCCTTTCAAGTCACTGATTCTCCTGTAGCACAATACAAATATAAAGGAATTAATCACTTTGTATATTTGACCATCTTAGTATAACTATATTAAAACAAATACTATGGTAGTGTTTGGTATGTTTGATTGAGAGGCAGAATGAAATACACTAATGCAAAGGAATAGAAGAACAGAATGAATCGACTGATTGCGATGAGATGAGATCAAACTTACGGTGATATCTCCGATCATCCACCTACGAATCCAGTAAAATAACCTTAAAACAAAAATCCTAAACCAGAATCAAGTAAGAGAAGTTAGAAACAACCAACGGAATCCGAGTATACGCAAAATTAAACAATGAAACAAAGAACATATGGTGCAAAACTCAGTAGCAATTAAGCTAGGGTTCGTCGATCTTACCATATCTAGGCCGCCCACCACCGACAACCAACATCCCCACAACCACCCACCACCCCAGTCACCAACCACTGTTCACCTCTTGTAACATTTGTGGGTTGTATGTTGTGCGATTTCATCTATACAACCCTTACAAATCATCATAATCATCAACAAAATTGAACATCACTTGTAGCGACCGGATTCCGAGCAAAGCTTGAAATGGTCAGGTTTACCTTACTCGCCGAATTTGAGTTATGTAGCGACCGGATTCCGAGCAAAACCCTCACCTACTCGTCGGAACCGGTCAAATTGCACAACCAAATCGCCGCCGTCGTTAACTGGCCCTAGACACCGGTAATCTGCTGCGTTTTCTCAGACCGAATCCAAATCACCGTGACTGACGTGCAGAGATGAAATCACCGTGGCCGCCTTCATTTTTCTTATGAAGCTGTGGTGTCCTTTTATTTAGCAAGCACGCATACAGATGGTAAAAGAAGAGTACTACTCTTATATGCATAAAACATGATTTAAGCATGAGGTACAAATACCTAATGCTCAAACTTGTTGCAAATTAGAAATATATATAATATTGTTTCTTGATTATTTACGTTTGTTTTATTTTGGTTTTAATTTGTTATTTAAGTTTCTTGGTGAATCTAGTAAGTGTTCAAGAAATTCTTTTTATATTTTTTTAACTTTTTGTTTTGATTTTTTTAAAAGAGAGTCAAGATTTTAATATCTGGAATTAAACAATTAGATTTGTGCTTCATATTGATGATGTAACTGTTTCAATATTAAACACTTAAAAAAGGTATGGAAGACTTCTTTATAAAAGATTAGTTTATTATGATATCTTTAAAAAGCAAAATGGTATATAAAATAATAAGTATGAGTTTCAATATATGCTTAGATTGATATTTGTAGGGTTACATGAATATGTGATAAGAGTATTGAATTGTTGTTGGTGCATATAACATTATTATCTGTGGGTACAATTACAATTAATGAATTTAAAGTATACAAGACACATAAATTATATCTAGCGTGCACCAATTACTATATATTAATAAACGAATTCTTTGAATAACAATATATTGAAGAAGAAACCAGGTATTTAACTTTTTGATTTGCAAAACTTTGTTGGTTTTTTTTTTTTTTTTTTTTTGAACGGCAAGGAACGACGTGCTAACCACCATGACATCTGGCGTTGTGGCCAAGGTCGGCTATTCGACCGCCGTCAACCCCTTGGCTCTCCCAGATGCGTGGAAACCCGACCTCCACCCGCCCGAAGGCACGACAGTGGAATAATCGGTAAAACCTCACCTCTCATCCAAGACGAACCGGCGCCACCCGTATTCGCCCTTCACCTGGATGCCGCAGAAAATAACATGGAGAGTGAGAGTCGAATATGGGTCACAAGCAACACCGAGTCTTTCCCCAACCACTCCACCACTACTTCATCTAGAGGTGCACAAAATAACCGGTTATTAACCGAAACCGTAACCGGTTAATAACCGATTTAGGAATAACCGGTTAGTGGTTATTTTTAACCGTAGGTTATTAACCGGTTTTTTAACCGAAAAAATAACCGAAAAATTCAAAAAAAAAGCAAAAAAAACCGGTTAATAACCGAAAATAACCGGTTAATTAACCGAACCGGTTAAAGTAATTAACTGGACCAGTTAAAAAAATAACCGGTTAAAGTCAAAAAGTCAAATTAACCGGTATAACTGGTTAACCGGACCGGTTATTAAAATTAACCGGTTTGTGCACCTCTAACTTCATCGGCTGTTTTGTTGGTTTGATATAAACTTATGTGGGTGTGTATATTTGGGTTTGGATGTGAATATTTTTGGTTGTCAAAACTTATATATTGGTCACTGTCTAGTCTTGTCATGTTATTTTATTTACCTATTAACCTGTTAAATTTCTTAACTCGTTAACATAAACAGATTATATAAATTGTGTTTAACTTACACGATTTCAATTTTCAAGTGTATAATATATCTAATTTCTAGTTATCTTTTGACACAAATAATTATGTAGATCATGTTTAGTTTATCAATTTAACCCAACAACTCAGGCTACTCGGTATGGTTGATGTAGGTTGGACCTCCATGTCAGCGCCACGTAAGATGTGTGTCAGTGCCACCTAATATATATATATATATATATATATATATATATATATATATATATATATATATATATATATATATATATATAAACGGGATCAGGAGAAAACGCTCAAAAGTGTGAGAACGGTGAGAACGCTTCCTGGCCCAACACGTGTCACGCCGCTTAGAAAAGGGCGAAGGGGCTTTTTTGTCCTTTCATCTTCTTCTTTTCCAGTTCCGCTTTTCCCAATATTGTTTTAATTTTTGGTTTTTAAGATTTTTGGCGTTAACCAAATTCAATAATTAATGGCGTCTTAATGGTTTCATTGTATTAACATTTTGGCGTTTATTCAAATCGTATGCCATTGGAACCTAGGGTGGTCAGGAAATCTATCTGAATGGCGTTTTTCAAGGCGTTTTAAAAAGATGGCCCATTGTTCTATTATTTTTTATAAACATTTTGGCGTTTGTGCTATCTTGGCGTTTTACAATTGTTAGATTATATTTCAGCCACAATAAAAAAAAATACAAGCAAAGAAAATAAATTAAAAATCCTAATCGGATCTCTCTTCACAATCTTCACTGTCATCAGTCTCTCTGTTCTTTAATAGTACAAGAACTGTCACAAAAATATGGCGTTTTATGTAAAACTTAACAAACCCATCGGTTTGATTATTTTGCCTGCTCGTCTGTTGAAGTGGTTTTTTTGTGGATGTTTGGGGTCGTAGATCTATGACATGTGGGTGGGTTTTTCGCTTTTTCTTCATGTTGATCTTCATCTTTATAATCATCCCACTCTTCAGTGTCATTGATCTCTTCTCCTCATCCAAGCCTTCTTCAAGAACAAAAAATACAAAATGCCATATAACTGACATCAGTATCTTTTTCTTGAATTTTTGTCCATCTCATACAGCAAAATCTTACTGAGTTACTCGCCTCCGCTAACAATTCATTCAGTGAAATTTCACGAATAACAATACTGAATATCCAAGAAAGCATATTAGCCATCTTTGATTTTTTTTTTTTTTTTTTTTTTGCGTTTTACAGTGAGTGGTATTTACTAGTATTGGCGCTTATTTTTTTTGTTTGATCAAATGAAAGTTGCTGAGACGTATCATTTTATAGGATCTCTTTTTGGCACCTAAGTTAGGCGGTGCGTTATTATAATAAAGTATTAGTCTTTTCAGTTACTGTTTGTAATTATTGTTTTTTAGAAGCTTTATCTCTGAAGTCTGTAACACGTCTCATCTTTCAAGTTTGGCGTTTTAGATTCTAATTTAATAAATTTTCCCTATCTTCAGTATTACTGATTTGTAGTTACTTTTTCTAGTTACATTTTCAAGTTTGTTTTTTATTTATTTTATTATTTTATTTTTTTTTTTGTTTTTTATAATACTTGTCCAAAGTAATTTTATGATGGTTTGATAAACGCTAAAGGTGTAAAACATTTGGCTTTTTGGCGTTTTTATTAGATATGGCGTTGTTTCTATATAACAATCAACTGAAAAAGAAAATTAAATAAAATAAATATTGATTTTCCAAATCTTCACTGTCACCAGTCTCTTTCTTCTTTTGAAGCATCTTCACTGGTTGTTTCGACTTTCGTATGATTTTTTATTTATTTTTTTATTTTTGAAGTAGTTTTTTTATCGCCGTTTGGAAACACAAAGTCTGAAATCAGCCTATTTTTCTATAATTTTTGTCCATCTCATACAGCAAAATGTTATTGAGTTTACACCCTTTCAGCTAAAATATTCTCTTTTTTGGCGTTATACCGAGAAAAAGAACGTCACAAAATAAACCATCTTAAAACTGTAAATTTGATCATGCTAAAATCAATAAAGTGTTACTGTATGGTGATGGATAACATTGTTAATCCTCACTTAAGAAAGATAACTGACAATGTTGTCCACCCCATACAGCTACACTTTATTGACAACAATATATTTGATGTTTGGGTTTCTGGCGTTTTATCAGACGAATGGTATATATTAAATATGGCGTTTGGGGTTTTTGTGTGTGTTTTTAATTGAAGGTCTGAGTTGTTGTATATATAGGATTTTTTTGGCGGTTTTTTTAGGCGGGATTTTACTATAATTAAGTTTGGCATTTTATATCTAATGGCTTTTTTAGTTAGAATGGTGTGTGATTTTTGTTTGGCGTTTTATTTTCATGAGATGGCGTTTTGTTTGGAGTAGTCAAAAGACGCTTTTACCCTTAATGAAGTGCGTCCACGTAATAAAATTGATGTTATTTACGAAAACGCCACCGTGCCAATCTAGTCCATAGATTGTTTTAATCGGACGATCCATAAGTGTTCTCACCGTTGTAACACTTTCCACCGTTTTCTCTAAATCCTGACCCTATATATATATATATATATATAGAGAGAGAGAGAGAGAGAGAGAGAGAGAGAAACGGGATCAGGAGAAAACGGCAAAAAGTGTGAGAACGTGAGAACGCATCCTGGCCGAACACGTGGCGTGGGACATGATCAAGGTCCGAGGGGTTTTTTTGTCTTTTTAGTATTCTTCTCCTTTCACGATTTTCGCTTTTGACATGCTTCTTTATTTTTTGCGTGCAAGATAATTTTGGCGTTTTGTAGATTTATTAATTATTTGTCGTTTTATTGTTTTTTCTAAGATTTCTTCTCTTTGAGTTAATTCTTTTTGTGTCACATAGTTAATATTTTGGCGTTATGGCTTTTTCCATGTCATTTTTGGCGTTTTGTATCTTTTTGTTAATAATTCATTACCATAGATTAATATTTTAAAAAATTACAATAACTCGAAAATCCAAATAATCTAATAGTCTTCCATATGTGGGATTACATCAGAGATGTACCCATCACTTTGTTCTTCACTTTCTTCAGATTCTTCATCATCAAATTTCATTTTTGCATATAACGCCATTAGCTCGTCTCTTCTTTGCTGCAGTCAATTTTTGAATATCACTGCATCCTTGGATTTTGGATCGTTTGAAGGTGTTAAATCACAGAGTTGTTCAACGATAGATAGCAACCCTGTCTTCAACATTTCTTCCATTGGTCTTGAATATTGCACCCCGTTTTTATACGTTACTTCAAGTGTTCATTCTTCCTCATACAATACCCAACTGCTAAGTTTTGGTATTTGTGTATCTTCAATATCATCATCATCATTTGCTGGAAACTTTCTCTCCATTCTTTTTATTACAGTTCTAGTTCTTTCACAATCGTTGTCTCTTGGAACCCCAAGGGCCAGGATATCCTTCTGAACATTTTCATTCATTCCCATTATGGCTTTTATTGTTCTTACCTTTACCCTTCTCCTGTCAGCGAACTTTATGATTAATCTTTTTTCTTTCCTTTCAAACCTCCATGCAATAACCTTAGTCATTTTTTAAATTTTTTGGCGTTTTGGAGAATATGTGGCGTTTTAGTTTTTTTTTTGGCGTGTTTGAGCTTGGGTTCTGATGGTCTTCTTTTATATTGACTTTTTTTTCCCGCGTATGTCAGGTAATTATGGCGTTTGAAAAGTATAAATAAATTTAATATAATAAATGTTAGTAATTATGTTTTCCGACGTTTCGTTTTACTGTTTTTTGCAGTTTACCGTGTTTTGTGTTTGAGACTCAACTGTTTTAATGTTGTAACACGTCAAATCTTTTTGACCGCTGTAATTATGGCATTTTGTTTTCCAATGGCGGTTAGATAACTATTGGACTTCTTTTTGTTTTATATTCTTTACACATTGTATCACTCTTTTTTGTATAATATTAGTTGTTCAAATTAATTTTAGAGTTAATTACATAGTTAGTCCCTGTGCTTTGCACAAAGTAACATACTTAGGTACTAATAGTTTAAAATAACATTCTAGGGTATTAACTTTTCATTTTGTAACGTTTGGGGGTATTAAGCTTATTTGTAGGCTTAGAATCACATTCTGTTAGTACCTAAGTATGTTATTTTGTGCAAACCACAGGGACTACCTATGTTACTACCTTAGAAGTTAATACCTCCAAACGTTACAAAATGAAAAGTTAATACCCTAGAAGGTGATTTTAAACTATTAGTACCTAAGTATGTTATTTTGTGCAAACCACAGGGACAAACTATGTAATTAACTCTTAATTTTATTATAGTTTGGTAGTTTTTTGGGGGCTTTTTTATGGCTTTATGGCGTTTTACACGTATTTGCTAATTTTTACGTTTTATTATATTTTTCATTATAGCATTAATATTATTTTTGTTGTTTATTAACTGACATTACAGAACAAACAATAGGCAAAGAAAATTAAAAAAAAAGTAAAAAAGAAAACAAAGCAGAAGCAATTTATGATTTTAAATCTTCAGTGTCATCAGTCTCTTTTTTTCTTTTGAAACTACAAGAAACGTGACAAATAAATGGCGTTTTGGGTTTGGCGTTGTTTATTTTCTTTGTTCATGTGTTGAAGTGTCTTTGTTGATGTTGGAGACATAGAGCGACCCCCTGTGGGTGGATGCTATCTGCCACTGGTATAGGTCTCTTCTTATCATCCAAACCTTCTTCAGGAACAAATATGACAGTATGACATATGGGTGTCATCAGTCCCTCTTTTTTCAATTTTGTCCATCTCATGCAGCAAAATCTTTCTACACTCGCATAACAAATCATTAATTGAAGCTTCATGCAGAACTTTACTGAGGATCAAAAGAAAAGATGTTTGCTGTCGTTGTATTTTTTGGCGTTTTATATTGAGTTGTAATTTTTTTTTTGCAACCACTGTGTGTTTTTTTTTTTTTGTGTGATAAACGGAAGGTGGTGAGCGTTTCTATTTATAGAATTTTTTTGGCTCGTAGGTTAGGCGGGATGTTATTTTTTATAACAAAAAATATAATTAACATTTATCCGGATGTAAACTTTGGTGTTATATATAATGGCGTTTCAGATTTTATGGCGTTTTTGTAGCCAGAGAGCTTAAATTAAAACACAGAAAAAAGTACACAGTGATAAAATTGGCGTTTTGTATTTATTTGGCGTTTTATTTTCAATGGCGTTTTATGTGAGGAATTGTTTTTTACCTTTTTACCCTTAATGACACGCATCCACGTAATAAAATTGGTGTTATTTACTAAAATGTCACCGCGCCAATCTAGTCCATAGATTGTTTTGATTGACCGATCCATAAGCGTTTCTCCGTTCTCACACTTTTGAGCGTTTTCTCTAAATTCTGACCCTATATATATATATATTGTAACGCCCGACTTGTTTAAAAACAATATTAAAATACTTTGCGGAAAATAGGCCCAGATTTTTTTTATCTTATTTAATAAAGTTTATTATTCCATAAAAATATATTAACCCACATATTCGGCTTAATAAAACATTTGCAAACAAGTCATTTAGAAAAATTTCGCCATGACCTATTTGCAAAATGACCAATCCTTACGAAAACAAAACCTGCTTAACAACCAAAGTTTTTATAAAATAAACATAACCCATTACCACATTGACATACTAGCATTTCGCTAAATAAACGTTGGACTTAAACTCCAAAATACAAATAATTATGTCTAATTGGCCCAATAAGGAAACCTCTATGCTTAGTGAACATATCATTAAATCCTCCTATTGTTGACCCTCTTACAAGACTTGATCACTTTCGCCTTTCTACCACCCCAATCTGTCATATAACATTACCATATCATTAGTGTCGACTGAAAAACTATGGTAAGCATAATAATAACTAACATATTGATTGAACCGAATTATTTGTGAATGACTTGTGAGATCTTTTCTTCTTTCATGATTCCGGTTCAAGTCACCCCGTTGATTTTCATGACTTATCACCTACATTGAAAACACCAAAAATATTAGCTTTTGCTAGGTGAGGACTCATAATATGATTTTGTATCAAACATAACGGAGTATTCAATGCTCATAATGCCCAACGAAACAATATTGAGCCACCACTTTATTATCTCGAGTCACGCATTTCGTGACTTTCTCCATTCTAATTTGGGCGCCCCTTTTTTTATATATCATGTATATCCCTGCTAATATAGAATCAAGGAAACTTCAAAGTAAATCATGATCAAACCGCTTCGGTCAGTATAAATAAAATGGTAAATTGCCACATATCTATGTTGTAATTCATTAGACAATATATATATAACAACCCTTCCAAATATTTTCGACAACCCTAATATATGTAAAGTGTCCCTATATGTCTTAAAATACACCCCAATTGCGAAAACCGAGCCCTAAATACCTTATATAATTAAAAATAAAATAAAAACAAGATTTTTAACCTCGCTCGCGGGGCGCGAACGAGTAGGCAGTGACCTACGCGGGCCGCGACAGCTCGGAGTTAGGGCGAGCCCCTGAGCCGCCACGTGTCACCATTCGTGTCGAGCCTAGTGGCGAGTCAGCCAAGCTAGGGCATACCCTAGCTGGCCTCGCGGGCCGCGAAGGCCCTGGAGGAGGTTTACGCGGGGCGCGACGGAAGTCGAAGAGGCACTAAAAATAGAGGCTTTCAGCCTCAGTCTCAACTCACTCATTTTCTCGATCTCTCTCTCAATATTCTGTATAGCTATTATAATCTCGGGCATAATACCCCCCCTAAATAATGAAGTTCTGCCTCGGTGTAAGTATTATAACCCCCGGTTACGTATTAGATACGCTGCCCGATTGATCCAGGGTTCCGTAACGGCTGTCGTGGTTCTGCCCGACGTAGTCGTTGGAATGCCGTCTCGGGGAGGGTATTACTATTGTAAATATTGGGTTATTATACTAACGCGTGTGCATTTGTGTAATTAATAGATAATCACCAGGAAATCCTTAAGGAAAACCCTAAGACAACAATGTGAGTAATCTTCTTTTTGGAAACTATTTTTACAAACTCTTAAATAATTTACAATGTGATTAGCAGTGATTGAGTCTTTGTAGTTCTTCAATTACTGCCGGTATGTTGGGGTTTTGTATACAAAATGTGGAACACGTTACCATTGAACAACGAGATAGCCAATGTGTAATATGACCCACCAGTCAGGATTGACAATACTGAATGAGTAATTGTGTAGATATAAACATTATAATCGCTCTCAATACTGTTAAAAGCTAAAACCTATCTTGATTAAACTGGGATTCACTCACCAGTATTTCCCACTGACAAAATGTTTTTAAACGCGTTTCAGGTAACAAAATGTGAAAGCCAAATAGAAGCCAGCTGGACAGCATTGAAGGCTTGGAAAAAGTGGCTATAAAAGTTGCCTGAATAAAGAGATGGTTTTATGAAATAAAATAGGGATTATCCCTATAAAAAATGTGTGTACTGAAAACTTGGGAATTTCCCACGTGTTTAATAGTATAAAAATGTGGTATTTTACTCTGATAAAATATTTCCTAACTACGGTCCTGATGTAATTTCCGCTGCCAAAATAATGAATACCGATACCACTAAATCTGGTCTCGCGGCCGCCCGTTCCAGGGACAGATAGGGGGCGGGGATTGCGACTAGGGATGTAAACGAACCGAACGAACACGAACAAGGCCTAGTTCGTGTTCGTTCGTTAAGGAAATAAATGTGTTCACGAACGGTTCGTGAACACTTACCGAACGAGATTTTATGTTCGTGTTCGTTCATTAAGGAAATGAGCGTGTTCACGAACGGTTCACGAACACAAATGAACACAAATAAATTTGGCGAACGGGACGAAGGATAAAGGTGGATGGCCCAGAGAGTAGCACTGGAACTTGAATCCCTTATTGTGGAACGGAGGTCGATCGTATATGTCGATTTAAATAATGAGAAAGGAAAGGAAAATGATGCATAAACAAGGTGAAATAGGGTTTCCTAGTTTAATTGTTAGGGTTATAAAATAAATAAAACTTTAATAATATAAAAAGTATAGATAAAATATATGAAAGTACAAAAATCTTTAATTAAAACACAAACATACGAACATAAAGGAACACAAATGAACAAATGTTCACGAACACCTTACCGAACGTTCACGAACACAATTGAACGAATGAAACATATGTTCATGTTCGTTCATTTAACTAATCGAACGGAATTTCTTGTTCATGTTCGTTCGTTTATTAAACGAGCGAACATAAACGAATTTCCTGCCGAACGGTTCACGAACTGTTCACTGAACGTTCGGTTCGTTTACAACCCTAGTTACTACAGAAGGTGGTATCAGAGCTAAGCCACTGATTCAGCCACAGAAGGGTTCTGCTGACACCAAAATATTATATGTTAGGAAATTAATTACGGAAATACGTGCATATCTGTATTTTATTGTTATGTGTTATTTGACTATTTGTTAGTTTATAGTATGAGCGATCAAGGACCCTCCGACGCTTATCGTCAGTTGTCTAGCTCACCTCAAAACGAAGGTACCTCTTCACCACCTACCCTCTCAGGGTATTCAGCTGACAATGAATATGGGATATTCGTGTTTAAGGCTCAGTCTGAAGAGCCATTCCTTTCTAAAAAGAGAGGATGGTTCAGTAGGGGAGCACATGAATGCATGAAGAGAATGAAAAAGTTACAACAACAGCGAGTTTTAGCAGCCGCTAAGAGAGAAACAGATGCTCACACCCAAGACATGCTCAATAGGAGTCTAGCAAATTTTCATATCCTAGCAACTGCAGCTGCAGACCCTAATTTAGAGCGACTCATAGCACCCCAACCATTACCCTTGTTTCCCACACAACCAATGGAGATTGAAGTCAACCCAGAAAACCAAATCCCAGCACCAGCTTTTGACCCCACTGAGATACCTAGAATACCAGCACCCAATCCCTTAGACACAGACTACGACCCGTGGTTTGACGACCATAGGGATTATCAGCAATGCTACCCAATATCAAAAGAACCCATACCAAACCTAGTTGCTTACCCAGGTCTGGACCCTCTAGATCCCTATTATGATAATGATGAATACATTAGGGAAATCCTAGAGAATCCATATCCCCAGGAAGAACCCATGCCCCAGTACCCAGATCCAGTACCAGCACCTGTACCCCCAATGAGCACAGAAAATGTGCAAGAACTCCAAACCTTTGGTGAGGAGATTTTAGGAGAGAGTGAAAGGATGAGACAAATCGGAGAACGACTCGTCTGGAAGTACGACGAGCGTAATATGGAGTTCTGGATGAACCCATATCAGTGATAATGGTAATAATAATAATAATAAAATAATAATAATATGTGTGTATGAATATATATATATATATAATAATATATCTATCGTAGTATAGACCACCTCGTGGTTAGTGACACATAATAGTATGGTAAATTTTAATTCCAATTCCAGTTTGTATTAGATGCATAATATATAAGAAAGAGTAAGTCGCACTGTTCGACGCTTTTGATCAATATTTATGTTGTGTGATTGTTTGCCTTAAATACTATCTTGTGATATTAATAATTGGCAAATGCTTAAAATTCAGATGGACAACGAAGTGAACCAGGAAAACCAGAGTAACAATAACCCGGATAATGATAACCCGAACAACAATAATAATGGAAACCAAGTGGATAACAGTACCATCCAACACATAGTGGCACAAGTGATAATAGATGTGATGCCATATATTATCAAAATGGTTAAGGAAGCAGATAATAAGTAACCGTGATAGTAAACGACCCACTGAACCTGAACACAACATAAACAATGGAGCCATACTTCAAATGCCCATTCCCAAAAGAAGAAGAACCATGTCTTATGGTTGTTCTTATAAAGAATTCTGGTCTTGTAAACCAATAGAATTCTCAGGCAATGAAGGGGCCGTTGCAGCTCTACGCTGGATAGAAAAGACTGGAGCAGTCTTAAAAATAAGCAAGTGTGCGGAAGAGGATAAGATAATGTTTGCTTCCAATCTGTTTAAGAATTCAGCACTAGAATGGTTGAACACTATCCTCCAGTCTAGGGGAAGTGATAGAGTTTATAATATGGAATTGGAGGAATTTAAGAACATGGTGGAAAGAAAATTATGCCCTCCCAATGAAAAAGAACAGATAGCAAATAAGTTCTTAAGCCTTAGGATGACTGGAATGGATAGTAAGGGGTACACTACTTTATTCTTTGAATATGCTAGAATAGTACCAACCATTGCCTCACCTGAACCAGTATTAATCTCCCGTTATATGTGGGGATTAATCAGTGAAATAAGGCATGTAGTCAAGGCAGCTAGACCTTAAACCATACAAGAAGCTGTAGAACTAGCAAACACCTTGACTGATGAATTAGTGCGTACCAGAGAAGAAGACCAGAGGAGGAACCTAGCTCAAAAGCTTACCCAAGAATTTCGTTCTAGAAATTCCAACCGTGGGAAAAATATAGGTTCTACTTCTGCATCCTATTGCAAGTATGGCAAAAGGAAGCATTCTGGAAGATGCTCCATATATTGTAACTTCTACAAAATATCTGGAGACAAGGAGGAAGACTGCAGGAAGAAGTCTAACAACAGGATATGCTACAACTGTGGAGAACAAGGTCATATCAAGCCAAACTGTCCAAAACTAGCTCCAGCCCCAAACACCAAGAATACTAAAAATGCTAGAGCATTTGTTCTGACTGCAGAAGAAGCCAAGATGATCCCAGACGTAATCGCCGGTACGTTTTTAGTTAATGATGTTTTTGCTAAAGTATTATTCGACTCTGGTGCAAACCAAAGTTTTATTAATACTTCATTTTGCAAACTTCTCAATCGACCATTAACTAAACTTCCACAAGAATGTCTTGTAGAAACAGCAAATGGAGAAACATTAAGATTTCTGAAATCTTGCAGGGAGCAAGAATAGAATTTTTAAATCAAAAATTTATTGCAAACCTCTACCCAATGAATCTGGCAGGATTTGATGTTGTGTTAGGAATGGATTGGTTAATAGCCATGATGTGTGCAAAATGCAACATATAAATTACATCAATTGTGGCATAAAACTAACCTTTTTTTAGTACTAATGTTGGAAAAAGTGTGTTTTTGTCTTCCTTTTGTATTTTCAGGATTAAATGAGCTCAAATTAACAAAAGAAGCAAAAAGGCAGCAAAATCTAACATAAATACAAGAAAGGGAACAAACGTGACATGCCCGACCCCACGACAGCATCTTCCCAAGCAAAACAAGAAGACAGAAGACTGAACACACCCCGTGCTCAGTGAGCACGGGGGCGTGCCCAAGTGTCAGCATAAAAGACAAAGTTGTAGAAGCTCCCATCGCACACCACGGGGCCGTGCTCAGCGGACACGGGGTCGTGGTCAACTATAAGATTCGCAGAATCCAGGCAAATCTTGATAGTACAGATATGCTTCTGCACACGGGGTCGTGCCCAGCGGACACGGGGCCGTGGTCAACTAATAAAGACAAGAGCAATTAATGAAGAAAGAGAAGGATGTGGACCCGGGGCCGTGCCCACTGGAGACGGGGCCGTGCCCGAGCTTCTGTTCAGCCTATAAATAGGAGTGCTTGGCTCAAGCTCAAACCATCCCTTGGCATACCACCTCTCTCACACTTCACCCACCACCCACCACCACCATAACACCATCATCCATTGTCCATCATAGAGTGTGTGAGTCGTCTCGGGATCCAAGATTGATCGTAAGAGTTCTTGACAATCAAGGCCATGTTTGCCTAAGTCTCTTAAATCACTTGGTGAAGACAAAGTGTCTAGTGTAATACTTTTTATTTTTAATCTTTTCGCACTTTTTAATTGGTTATGTATTAATGACTTTAATAACTAGTTTCTTATGTTGAAGGTGATTCTTCCTTATCGTTTGTCCGTGGTGTCTTGGCATTATTTTTCTGTCTATGTAAAATAAAAGATTTTCACCATTCATATCTCCACGGTCTATATGGAGGTATGTTGGCTACCTGGTCGGGGGTTAAGGGGAACAGTTTGGAAAGAGTCTTGCCATTGTTAAGTGTATAGATCCTGCAAAGGACCTGGGTCAAATTTAGTAGGACCTCCTTCAATACTTAACGGTATTGGATGGCGGGGGTCCAAACTCTTTGACCCCCTCATAAGTTAAACTACTATTAATATTTTAACCCGGCTACTTAGGATTGTATCCCTGCTGACTCAGACTACTTAGCCGAGGGTAACGTCACCTTCAAAAGAGGGGCCTACCACATTATGCATTAATAACTTAATTAATTATCTTTCAATAATCCAACCCTTTAGGATTGTATCATTGTTGACTCAAACTACTGGGTTGAGGGTAACGTCACCTCCAAAAGAGGGGCCTACTACAATAACTAAGATAATCTCTTAAATAGTGCAAAAGTGCGGAAATAATCAAAGGTTACACTAAACACGAGTCGGAACCAAGTGATTCATCTTGTCTATCTGTTTTTATTTTATTTTTATTTTTCAGCATTTTTAGTTAGTTTTTATTTTTCTTAGTTTAAAACCTTTTTCTAAACTTTTTGATTTGATTAGACGTTGAGGATAAACCGGTACTAAAAGCTCTTGTGTCCTTGGACGACCTCGGTATCTTACCAACACTATACTACGCTCACGATGGGTGCACTTGCCCATATGTGTGTCTAGTGTTAGTAAATATCGTGTTTTATAAATTTAAAACTTGGCTAAAGAAAGTGTAAAAGGGCTTAAAATATACTTAAACTTATATACAGACTTCACACGCATCAAGTTTTTGGCGCCGTTGCCGGGGACACAAGGATTTTAAGAAAGCTTAAAATCGACGGCCTAATCAGTTTTTCAAAACCTTTTTAAAATGTGCGCACATTTTTCTGCATTTTAGTTTAGTTTTGCATTTACAGTAACCTGAACACGGGCCGTGTTCACTGAACACGGGGCCGTGCTGCACATTTTTCATAAAACACCCAGTAACAGTAGCTTGAACACGGGCCATGCTCACTGAACACGCCCCGTGCTCAACGAAATCAGTAAATTTAATTAAAACGCCCAGATACAGATTCTGTACACGGGGCTGTGTCCACTGAACACGGGGCCGTGTCCAGCCTCTGTTTCCGTTTTTATTTTTGTTTTCTGATCTCGAGACTTGGTTGTGGTCTGCTGAGTGATTCTTATGGATCAATACTCAGGAGGTTACAACTACACCTATGAGGAGGATGATTATAGGAGTAACTATTGCACTTATTGTAGTAATCCGCACTCGGTTCAATATAGTCACTCATATCAACCATCCAATACATAGACCTACTATGAGGAACCCCGGTACGAGCCATCAACTTCATACCCATCCTATGAAGACCAAAGGTATGAACCCCCTCCCTCATACTCATATTTTGATGAACCAAGGTATGAGCCTTCTTACTCATACTTTGAGGAACCAAGATATGAGCCACCACCTTCGTATGTTTATTATGAGGAACCATGGCGTGAACAACCCACCTCATATGAGTATTATGAAGAACAAAATTACAACCCTTATCCATCATATACTTACAATGAAGAACAATGGTGTGAACCATCTACTTCATATGGGTATTATGAGGAACAAAGGATCGAACAACCGGATTCAAGCTTTGAAAATCCCGATCCTTTTTCTATAACCGAAGTGACCGATAGGATATTAGAACACCTTAGAGTTATCGATCGCTATATAAAAGAATCTCGCGCAAGGGAAGAGGAGTCCCGCGCAAGAGAAGAATTAAATAAAGAAAAGATAACTGAAAGTGTAAAAATGGAAGAACAAATAAGTGAAAAACAAACACATGAGTTAAACAACGAAAAAGGTGAGTCCGACAACGTTAAAATTCAAGAAGAGTCTAATTTTGAAGAAATTAATCTCTTGTCACCTTCTTTTGAAAATCATTGTTTAGTTCCAACTCATGCTAAGTTTTTAAAAGAGTTAAACACTAACACTAAAATTGACGAAACGGTAAGTGTTAAGTTAACTACTGATCAAACCTCACTAATAAAAGAAGACCCATTTGAAATTAACATTACACCGGTTCCATGTTTCTTTCAAAATTCATTTATTAGTAATGTCACAATCGATAAAGATCTTTGCGTTAACATAATGCCTAACTACATTTTCGAAAAATTAAGTATTAGTGATTTTTCTCCACTTCAAATACCCATTTTTCTATCCAATCGGAAGGTAATAAAATCAATCGGTATAGTTGAGGATGTCTTGGTTCAAACAAATCAAATGGTAGTCCCCACCGACTTTGTCATCCTCGATGACGCTCCTCTAGTGTTGGGACGACCCTTTGTAAAAACTCACGAAGCTTTGAAAAACCGGAAGTTCAACAATCTACCTCTTCAATTAGGGGCATTTAAAAAGAGTGTCGATCTTGAGCGGTCAATGAAATATCCATTCGGCAATAATGACCCCCTAATTAAAGATGAAGATGAACCACCCGATACAAGTGAAAAGTTTGACCACTTTGTTGAAGAAGAGGTCGCCATAGAACAAACGTTTAAGGTTCTTGATCAAAATGAGCAACCAAATAAGGAGTCTCCTAAAGACCCACCTCTTGAGCTCAAAGAACTTCCAAAAGGTTTGGAATATGCTTTTCTAGACAAAGATGGTAAATTACCTGTAATTATTTCATCTAAATTAGATAGGTTAGAAAAAGAAAAATTAATTAGTCTTTTGAAAAAACATAAAAATGCGATCGCTTGGAAACTTGTAGACATAAAAGGAATAAGTCCTTCCATGTGTACGCACAAAATTTTAGTGAATGATGACTACAAATCGGTAATACAACCACAACGCCGAGTAAATCCAAATGTTCAAGAAGTGGTTAAAAAAGAAGTCATCAAATTACTTAACGCCGGACTTATTTATCCTATCTCCGATAGTCCTTGGGTAAGTCCCGTCCAAGTAGTCCCAAAGAAAGGAGGTATGACGGTAATAACAAATGAAAAGAATGAACTAATACCAACAAGAACCGTCACAGGATGGAGAGTATGTATAGATTATAGACGATTAAATGAAGCAACAAGAAAAGATCACTTTCCTTTACCCTTCATTGATCAAATGTTAGAAAGATTATCCGGTCATAAATTTTATTGTTTCTTGGATGGTTTTTCAGGTTACTTTCAAATCCCGATAGCACCCGAAGACCAAGAAAAGACAACCTTCACATGTCCCTATGGAACTTTTGCTTATCGACGCATGCCGTTTGGTCTATGTAATGCCCCCGCAACATTCTTACGTTGCATGATGTCCATCTTCCACGACATGATAGAAAAGACAATGGAAGTCTTCATGGACGACTTTTCTATCTTTGGGGATTCATACGACCAATGCCTCGATAACCTTGAACGAATGCTATCCCAATGTGAGGAAACTAACCTCGCCCTTAACTGGGAAAAATGTCATTTCATGGTAACGGAGGGAATAGTACTCGGTCACAAAATCTCAAGCGAAGGAATGGAGGTGGATAGAGCCAAAATAGATACCATTTCTCGACTACCGCCTCCATCCTCCGTTAGAGCTATCAGAAGTTTCCTAGGGCATGCCGGATTTTATAGGCGGTTTATCAAAGACTTTTCTAAAATCTCAAGGCCTCTAACAAAATTACTTGAAAAAGATGCCCCTTTCATCTTTGAGAAGGATTGCAATCAAGCATTTCTAACCTTAAAGGAAATGCTAGTCAATGCACCTATCATAATAGCGCCTGATTGGAAATTTCCTTTCGAAATCATGTGTGATGCCAGTGACTTTGCTGTTGGAGCTGTCTTGGGACAAAGAAAAGAAAAGCATTTTCACCCAACTTATTATGCTAGTAAAACACTTAACGATGCACAAGAAAATTACACAACAACTGAAAAAGAATTACTAGTTGTGGTATTTGCTTTTGATAAATTTCGTTCTTATCTTGTTCTTTCTAAAACTATAGTCTACACAGATCATGCAGCCATTCGATGTCTCTTCAAAAAGCAGGACGCAAAACCACGTTTGATTCGGTGGATTCTACTCCTCCAAGAAATTGATATTGAAATCAAAGACAAAAGAGGAGCAGAAAACACCGCAACAGATCATCTTTCACGCTTAGAAGACCCAGCTTTGGAGGCAACCAGGGACGAGCAAATCAACGAAAAATTTCCAACGGAGTCCCTAGAAATGGTGGAATACAAGGAAGAACCATGGTACGCCGACTATGCTAACTACCTAGCTAGCGGTATAGTCGCTAAGGGTTGGCCACATCATCAAAGAAAAAAATTCTTTGCCAATGTGAAACACTATTTTTGGGAAGATCCATATCTATTCAAAATGTGTGCCGACCAACTCATCCGACGATGCATACATGGTAGTGAAGCACGAAGAATTCTCCGCCATTGTCACGAAGGTCCATATGGAGGACATCATGGTGCCGCGAGTACCGCACGAAAGGTATTTGATTCAGGATTTTATTGGCCAACCATTTACAAAGACGCCCAAAGTCTTGTCAAGACTTGTGATGCGTGCCAGAAAACAGGTAATATTTCTTCCAAAAACGAAATGCCACAAAATGGCATTCTTGTTTGTGAGATTTTTGATGTGTGGGGACTCGACTTTATGGGACCTTTCCCACCTTCAAACGGAAACAAATATATACTTGTGGCAGTAGACTACTTGTCTAAATGGGCCGAGGCCGAGGCACTTCCAACAAATGATGGAAGAGTCGTGGTAAGATTTCTGTAGAAATTATTCTCTCGTTTTGGCACACCTAAAGCATTAATAAGTGATAGAGGTACCCATTTTTGCAACCATCAACTTGAAAATTTTTTAACAAGGTATGGGGTCTATCACCGGGTCTCAACGGCATATCACCCTCAAACAAACGGACAAGCCGAAGTGACTAATAGAGGTTTAAAAGGAATACTCGAAAAAACCGTAGGGTTAAATAAAAAGGAATGGGCAGATAAATTAGATGATGCTTTATGGGCTTTTCGAACTGCTTATAAAACAACAATAGGTACAACCCCATATAAGCTTGTCTATGGAAAAAGTTGTCACTTACCAGTAGAAATTGCACACAAAGCCTACTGGGCAATTAAAAATGTAAACTTAGATTTGGAATTTGTTGGTAAAAATCGATTTTGTCAATTAAATGAATTAGACGAGCTTAGGAATTATGCTTACTCAAACTCAGAAATTTACAAGGAAAGAATGAAAAACTTACATGATAAACATATTAAACCTAATGAATTTCGAGTAGGAGATCTAGTTCTTTTGTTTAATTCACGACTTCGATTGTTTCCTGGTAAATTAAAGTCTAGGTGGTCAGGACCTTTTTCCATCACCCATATTTTCCCACACGGTGCAGTAGAGATTAAATCTCGGAATGGACCTCCATTCAAAGTCAATGGCCAACGGCTGAAACTCTATCAAGGATTCATTGAGGATGAAGAAGAGGAGATCTCGCTTCAAACGGTCGAAGAATGAAAGCAACAACATCATACCTGGTAAGTTACGAACGATTGAGACGACATCTAAAGCGGTAAGTTTTCTAACCAAAGTTCTTGGGAAACAAGGGCACTCACACGAGCACTGAAAAAAAATATAATAATTTGCTCGGCACGAGGCCGTATCCGCTGGACACGGGGCCGTGTCCGCGCTACTGTCGGGATATATTCCCCTTTTCATAACAGTTACTTCATTCCACACGCCCCGTTTCCCCGAAAACGCTCTGGTTCCAGGCGATTTTCCGCAGATTTTCGACGTCTCCTATCATTCTAACAACATCAAGGTATGATTCTACCACTATCATTAGTTAGATTTAGCATTTGCATGTAGTTAAAACTTCAAAAATTTGGGGAAAAATCTAGGGTTCTTGAACTACACCCGGATCGAACCTCAAATTTTTTCTTTAATCTGTTAGCATTTAGTTAGATTAGTGTTAAAGGAAGTAAACCCACTTGTATTGTTCCTAGATTTTCCCGATTTCTCATAAAAACCCCAAACCCTTGTTTTTGAACCGAAAAAGATAAATTGAATGGGTAAACGGGTTGTTTTGGGAAAACGGCACTTGGGGTTTCATTTTCGGGAGAAACCGCACCTATTGGACCAAAAATTTTCAAGTTTTCGAAACCGGGTCGAAAAATGATGTTTTTGAGTAACAGACGCCTGGACACGGGGTCGTGTCCAGCACACTGTTTGCAGTTTTGTCCGAAAACTCTAATGTTTCGTGCTAATTTTTGGTGTATTCTTTCAGATGGCAAGGAAGTTCACAAGGTTTAATGCAAATGAGCTCGATGCTAGGGCTAGATACGAAGTACTTCAAACAAGGCCGGAGGAATACCCAAGGCAAGCATGCAAGGATTTGTTAGCATTGGTGAACCAACTCGACCGCTTCAACAACCTTGTCACAGGACCACTAAGAGTCGCTTTAACAACTCGACTCCATTCTGTCCACGAATGCACTTTGGAATTCTATAGCACCTTCACATTCAACTCAAGGTGCGACCCATTCGACAATGATGGGGTAGCATTCCGATGTGGTGGAACTAGGTATTCGATCTCTATGGCACAATTTGGGTCGATTGTCGGGTTGTATGCGGAAGAAGATGCAGGTAACGAGGAAAATACTGGAGGATGCGAGAGATAGATGAGAACGATCGCCAAGCCGCGTGGGCTCAGATTGGTGAAGGGCATTACAATCCGAGCAACACTAAGAGCACGAAGTTGAGGGATCCGCTCTACCGATACATCCATAGGCTCCTCGGCTACTCTCTTAGTCAAAGACATGATAGCGGTGGCGTCGTCGGGTTAAGAGATTTAGTTGTCCTCCACTGCATCCATAACCGTAGGCACCTCGATGTTCCGTTCCTCATGCTCCGAAACATGCATCATAACCGCCTTGCTACTGCACCAACCCCTATCTTCTTTGGGGGATGGGTGTACCGTCTCTTCAAGCACTTCACCAACATACCTAGGTCATTCGGAAGGAGCCCATGGTCGGGTAGGGTAGATATACACATTTTCCGCTCAATGAACCTAATCTATGAGGCTGAAGACGGGACGGTTAGCTTCCAAAGGATGCAAGGGTATGCATGGAACCCGCAAGAGGCACTTGTCCTTCACGCTCCACAACATCATCAGTACCAGTACCAGCCCCATGGTGATCCAGGTCAGTCCTCCTCGGGAGGCGGTTTTCCTAACTTCCAAAGTTTACATGATTTATTGCAGGAAAACCTCATGTGCACCAGGAACACCTACAATATGGCAAGCAATACGTACAACCGGGTTGGGGCGATCAAGAGAAACATATCCGATATCCAAGATGATATTGGAAATATCCGGGAGTACATTGCTGGGCATGGTGGAGATGATGATGATGATGATGAGGAGGAGGAGGACGAGGACATGGATTAGGCGGGAGGAACGGAGGAAGAAGCGGTTGGTTGGTGATTCCCCAGGTTAACCTTTTATCTTGAACAATTTCCGGCCTGCGTGCCGTGTGTCAAACAATTTACTTTCCTTTAACTCTTTTATTTTCTGCATTTTTTTTTCTTCTTTTCTAACTTTGTGATGGATGGGATGTTGAACATTGGTAATCTAGGATGTTTGCTATGTTTTGGAGTAGTGTTTAATGATAAAACAGGTACATACGAGACTTAGAGCACTAAACCTTAGTGCTACTAAAGTCGGGACAGGAAAACCAGAACCAGAAACCTGTTTTTCAACCTTGCAGATTGTCTACACGGGGTCGTGTCCAGCCGACACGCCCCCGTGCCCACTACCTCAGACCTGCTGTTTGTCTAAAAATGCAGACTATTGCCAGACACGGGGTCGTGTCCAGCCGACACGCCCCCGTGTTCACCTTCTGTAAGTTTTCGTTACTGGCACCTGAACACGGGGTCGTGCCCACCAGGCACGGGGCCGTGTCTAGCGCCCAGTAACACAATTTTTTGCTTTATTCACACCTTTTACACATTCAACCAACCTAAAAACTTATTTTTTGGGACACATTGAGGACAATGTGTAATTTAAGTGTGGGGGGGATGCTAAAACCTTGAATCTTGCAAGTCCTAACACATTGAGGACAAGCCTTACACAAAACTCTATTGGAACCGCTAATCACCCCCAATTTTTTCAAAAATTTTCATTTTTACTTGTCTAGGTTTAATTTGGGAATTTCAAAATTCTAAAAAGGTAATATTTTTACAAATTTACAACCGATAGCGTCGTGATAAAAAGAACCAACATAAGAAAATTATGAAAAGGCATGACAAACTTATTTAAAATTTGATTATATATACTTGATCACATAAAAAACTCATTCTCACAAAAGTGAGTTTTGAGCCTTTATTGAGCATACAAATATATATCTTTAAATTAAATGCTCATTTTTCGTTTCTTGTGTGAATAGCCGCTTGGTTCTTACAACTCTAGAACTTGCCACGACGATACATTCCCGGTCCTTACCAACTTAAACCCGAGTAAGTAAATGATGGAGGCATTAGGACTAACCCTTTTTATTTCTACACCATTATTTTTTCTTTTTTTTTACCACCTACCCAAAATCCCCCTAGTTAACCCCTTTGAGCCTAAACCTGTTCATTTCATAACCCAAACCAAACACCCTTTCACCCACCAAAACCTTTTTATTTTTAACCCTTTGTTTTAGTAATAAGCTCGGTTTTTCGTTTGACTTTGAAAAAAAAATTATGTTTTGATGATGAAGCAAAAGAAATAAACAAACAAGTTCATCAAAAATAACTTTGTTTGAATAATAGCTTCATCAAAATAAAAATTGCAAAAATAAAAAGTCTTTCGAAAACCGACGCTTGTTACGCTTTTTCGCCCTTTTCTACTAACCACTAACCCAACCACCTACCTTTAACCCAAGCCTAACCCTTCACCCAAAAAGTCCTCTTAATATTTACAAAGGTATATGACGTGATTGTCGTGGGTCACGCAAATTTAATCCCCAAACAACTGTAGTTAGTGGTAAAAGGGTATCGAACTCAGGGAGTATGTGGAAAATGTGTCGATTGTATAGCTTTGTATTTAAACTAATATTAAACTAAATTGCAGAAAATTAAAATTCAAGATTGTGGATTGTTGTTTTAGGAAACTAAATTAAGAACTAATTCAAATCAAAGTTGGTTGTAAACAATTAGGAGAGAACAATGATCACCCTAGGTTTCAGTTTCTTTAAACAGTTGTGTGCAATTTCACTAGAAAGAGTTATATAGACATAACTCGTGTATATATGATTGAAGTGATAAAAGGGAACAAAGTACTCGGATTAGATAACGCGAGGTTGTTTCCCGATGACCTATTAACCAATAACCAACCCTAACCCTTCCCGTGATATCTCGGTTGCCAACGGCACCAAGAACGTACGATTAAGACTAGAAATTGCAATATTGATTAACACACTACAAACAATCAAACATACACCATGACATTCAAGCAACGCAAGATATCATTCTAGAAATGCAGAAATTAAACACACAAAAGTTTCAGAAACATTCACCTAGGATGATCACCGAAGAGTTTAGCCGGACATGGCTCGGTGGATCATCATAACAAGCAATTCGATGTTCATACAAATCAAAAACACAAACCGAATGTTAGAAATTGTTCCAAACCAAGCAAGACCAAGTAAAATCGCCCCCAAAGTGTCCAAGAACCGTCCAATGATGAGATAATGAAAAGACACCCAAAAACTAACTTAAAAGTGGCAGTTACATGTTTTCACGCTGACACCACCGTAAATTACGGCTCCACCGTAATTTACGGTGGACATGGTTCTTTTACGGCACAAACAAACTGATTTACGGTAGCAATCAGGTGGTTTTCAGGTCCACCGTAAATTACGGTGAAACCGTAATTTACGGTAGTGATCTGAATGTTCTTCTTTGTTTCATCTTTTATGCTAGCCGCCAAATCCAACCCACATGATGTCTGCTTTCCTCTGATGTTGGCCCAATTAAACGATCCAACAGTCCTTTTCTTTTGTGAGGCTGCCAAACATAGAATTCTTGGTACTCCACATGATGCTTGTATACCTTCTGTTCACGTGACTACCTCAACCAAAAATAATGATGATGATTATGTTGAAGTTGCCGCCCAATATTTAGATGATGATAATTATTGTTTTGACTTTTTCGTGCCCCCTTCACAAAAGTCCAACATATGCTTGAAACCGAAGCCCATGTGATGTCTATTAAGATGTGGCGGCCCAATCATGTGTTTCATATGTGGCCCAATGGAACAAAAGCCAGCCGCCCACTATTGTTTGTCAGTTTTAATTCATCTCCCATGTGTGGCACACTATCAAATATAATATATTTGATTTGTTGACTTAGAATGTTTGTATCATAAATGGCGGCCCAAAATAATGAAACAGAAATCCACGTGCATATGTATATATGTTTGCTGATGGATGATGATTATGTTCTTTGAAATACGGCTGCCAACCAACTGACCAAGTCACGTGAATGGTTTATGAAACTTTGATATGATTATGTTGAGATGATGTGTGCGGCTCCCAAAGACCAAAACCCTTAAAAGTGATGATGTGATTTTGTATGACAAAACCTCACAAGTCCACATGACTTTTGATGATATTTATAAACACAGGTCCACGTGATAATGGCTGCTTCATGTTGATGGATCATCTCACAAAGCTCAAGAGACACCCACAAAATAATCAAGCCCATGTGCTCCAAAAAGTCTAGCCCAGTCACCATTAAATATAATAATCTCGGCCCACATGTGTCGTGTGATATAATTCACTTGATTATTATTCCCAGTTGTTCCGCTTCATCACCCAACGTCGTAACTTAACCGAATTAAGCGATTTACCTGTAAAATACACGAACACTCGTAGTTACTAAGTTCAAGCAAATAACCAAGTAAAGCATGGAATTTTAATCTTTTTAAACCACTTAAGGGTTGTCCAACGGACCACCCGTCACATCCCCACACTTACCCGTTGCTTGTCCCAAGCAACCGATTCAAAAATTATTTCAACACCACAAACGATCAACATGCAAACCAAGCTAAATGTGCCGTCCTTTTACTAACTTTCAATCATACCACAAAACACACCCCTCACACAAAACTCTCGGTTACAAGAATTATTAGCATAATGCTAAACCACTCAATGCGTGTGTGTGTGTGCGCGACAATAAGCTTGTATACAAATCAAGTCTCCTCCTATTGAGTATTTAGCATGCTTATGAATCAAAAGGACTTACGGGTTGTAACGGGGCTAGGTGCAAAGGTAGGAAAATGGGAAAATATATATGCGAGAGCTAATTGATTTGACCCGGTTTTTTATTTCTACCACTAAACAAAGCAAACACCAAATATATACACAACTTTTTCAACATTTTCAACTACTAATGCAACCAATCACTTCTTTTTGTATTTTTCTCATATTTTTTTTTTCTTTTCATTTCATTTTTTTTTTCATAACACATCAAACTCAACAATATATACAAGAACATCGATACTACATACTAAATCTCCTAAACCGGGTCATCTCAATAGGTAAAATTTTGTAGGAAGTAGGCTCGGGTCACAATCGAATGGTCTAAGGCTCAACATGGCTTTCTAAGGACCAAACCCCCACCCCTCACAATACCAAGCTCATATATGTAACGCATGAGGTCCAACCCACCAATCCCACACTCTCACACGTCTAGACGAGGCTACCTAAAAGTCCCCCTATCATTTTCAAAAGCATGCTAATTCTAGGATTTAACAAGTATTCACACACAAGTTCTATTAACACACAACACACACCGCCACTCAAACAATGAAATCTCTATAATAATCATGCGTGGCTCAGATCCTCACCAAGAAAAGAATAGGAATGGGTGTTGGTGTGTCAAATGGCATAATATCAAGCTTTCAAATTTTAACAATTTTCGCTCGGATTTACAAAATTTTTAAAACTCCCAAAAATTTCTCCCATCCCCACACTTGGGATACATTGTCCCAATGTATGGCTTTGAGAGAAGGATCGCTTTTAACCCATAACATCAGCCTTTGCTTAAACTCTCAAACCCCAAATTTCTTTTTGGATTTTTTTCATTTTATATTTTTTTTTTTCATATTTTTTTTTTAATAAAACAAAACACCACCAAACAAACTAACTACCAAAATTTCAAAGCTAAGGAACACAACAAGACTAAGGAAAGAGTACATCGACCTGGTGAAGTTTGCCACAACAGATGTTGTAGATAATCCGACTTCCTATCACCACCTTCACCCAAATATCCGTACATCTTCCCCACACTTGAGTGTTGCCATGGCCCTGAAACAAAGAAAACTAAAGAAATAACAAGATCAGTGAAAAACCTCGGGTTGCCTCCCGAGCAGCGCTAAGTTTCGCGTCTTCAGCCAGACCGTGCCACCCCCAATTATGGTGGCTCAAAGAATCGGTTCCTATCACCTCCCCCGCTGTAGCTTGTCATTGGGCAAAATGCATCTGTCTCATTTTGACTTGGTGGGTAATCAAATATGCTCCTGCTTGAACCCATAGGTGTTTCTTCACGGTCCGGTGGGTGTTTTTTTCTCATTCGTGGTAACACCTTTTCACTAAACCCGCTATCCTTCGCCACAACAAAGTCATAACTAATCATCTTAGTCTGAACATCAAATGACAACTTACGGTTCCTTTCGGTCATGGTAATAATTTCGTCTCTACAATTAATTTGAGCATTTGCCGTGTATAGAAACGGTCGACCTAAAATTACCCTTTGTTGTGATGCCATGTTGGTAGAAGCATAGTCCAAAACTAGGAAATCCACCGGGTATTCAAACTCTCCCAACTGAATTTTAACATTCCTAACCATTCCCCGTGGACGCCTCCAACTTCCATCCGCCAAGCTCACCATGGTGTCTATACCTTCAAGTGGACCAAAGTCGTACATATCGTATAGATCGCTTGGTAGCACACTCACGCTTGCCCCGTAGTCCAACAATGCGTGAGGGATTTTTAATTTTCCCACACGGATAGGCACGATTGGCGCTTCACACTCTTTATCATTCTCGACTTCGGCATCTTTTTCCAAACCTGCATTCACTTGACAAGAAGATGTTAGACATTTTTCATTAAATTCGGTACTAGGAACGGTGCTTACCACATTGATGTTAATGCTTTTTATATTCTTGGGATTTGGCACCGTATCACTCGGTAGCTGGCCTTTTGCTTTCTTTAACATCGCCACGTCACTTGCAAGTTGACCCATTTGAGTGGTCAACGATTGGATGCTCTTGTCACGAACCTCGTCCTTTTGCATCCGAACCTCATCACGTTGGTTCATTCGTTGCATTTCACTTTGCATTGCCTTCAACATCTCCATCATCTCATTTCCACCCGAAGAGCTTTGACCCGTTTGATATTGCCTTTGAAATCCTTGGTTTCCTTGGAAATTCGGGTTAGCTTGATTAGAAGGGTTCCCATAACGAAACTTTGGGTGGTTCCTCAACCCGGGGTGGTATGTATTAGAATTCATGTTGTTGTAATTTCTACCACCCCCTCCTTGACCTTGACCTTGAATAGCATGCACTTCTTCATATTGCCCTTCCAACATCCCTTGGCAATTTTCAGCCGCATGACCTATTTCATTACACAAAGCACAAACATCATAAATTTGGTTAGTTGTTTGAACATTACCGTCATCTATGGCATGCACTTGCGGTCGGTTAGTGGTCGGTCGGGCTCTTCTTGAGGCTTGAGCTTTCCTCTTGGATGTAGTTGCCATGCTTTCCAAAAACTCCCAATCATCATTCTCATAATTTGTTCCAAAGGTCCCACCGGTAATAGACATGAGATCACGTGCATCTTCGGCACTCAACCCCTCATGAAAAGCATTCATCAACTCCCATAATTCAATTCCATGATGAGGGCAGTTTTTAATCATCATGTTGAAACGCTCGAATGCCTCATGAAACATCTCACCATGTTGTTGTTGGAAGCTTCTCAACCCCTTTCTTGCATCGTTGGTCTTTTGGGCGGTGTAAAACTCATCCAAGAAAGTTTGTTGCATCTCCCCCCATGTATATATGGATGCCGAAGGTAACGTGTAGAACCATTTTTTCGCCTTATCTTCCAAAGAAAATTGGAACAAAACCAATTTGATATCGTCGGCTGAAAACCCTTGACTCCCAAGAGTGTTGCAAATAGAGTCATAAGCCTCTAAATGAAAATAAGGCTCCTCATTTGCCAACCCCTTGTACTTTGGTAAACTTTGCAAAGAATTGGTTCTTACTTCAAATGTTCGCCCTTGATCATTATGAGGAATGACTACCGGTGAAGGGTTTTGCGTGATTACCGGCCGAAAATGTGCTTCAATGCCCCTCACATTTTCTCTAAGGTGTCTCCTTGGTACACCATACCTACCTCTCGGAATAATAGGACCATTTGGCCTTGGTACTTGCCCTTGCGGTGCAATTGGTTGTGGAAATTGTTGTTGTCGCATCGGTGGGCGTTGAGGTGGTCTTTGAAATTGTTGTTGTACATGTTGTGGCCGGACTTGTTGCAATGGATTAGGTTGTTGTATTGGTGGCCCTTGTGGTCTTGGCCGAATGTGTTGTGGTATAATTTGTTGTTGTGGCATTCCACCAACACTTGCCATCCCTTGAGATTGACTTTGCACATACCCAAACTCTCCTTGATCACCATAACCTTCATAAGCGTACCCATCATCATCATACCCCTCAAATTCTTCAAATCCTTCGTCATAACCATCTCCTTGAATTCCCGAAGTTTGCCCAAATGGGATGGTCGAATACTGAAAACCCGATTGTTGTGGTTGTGGTCTAAAAGATGAAGTAGTGTGCACAATAGTTGAATTGGGTGCAATTGTGAAGGTGGATGATGATTGACCCGTAGTTGGGGGAAAGAAGTGGGATAATGGTGGGATTGTGGCTGAAGGGTTATAGGTGAGAGTAGGTTCGGCTTGAGTAGTGTTTGGTTGTGTGGTGTTGGTATTGGTTGGTGTAGTATCATGAATTGGAGTAGGAATTGTGGTGATGTTTGGAATAGTGGTGTTTGGTGAGGGTTGTGTGGATGTAGGAATGAAGGATGAGGTCGTTTGACCCGTTGTGGGTGGTACATTTGTTTCATCCATGATGTTTCTTGGTGTAATGGGTGAAGTAGGTGAACCAACAATTCTGTTTTCGCGTAGTAAAACTCGGCTTTGCCTTAATGTTCTTTCGATTTCCGGATCAAATGACAATGGTGACGCTTTGTGAGAGCCTCTAGTATGCATGCACCTGTAGAACCTGCACACTAAACACACCAGTGTAAACCCGAAAATACAAAACAAAACTTAACAAAAATGACACACGTTGCGCACTACTCCCCGGCAACGGCGCCAAAATTTGACGTGATTGTCGTGGGT
>JARYGA010004944.1:0-25094 GCA_030545235.1 Helianthus tuberosus
GCTTCATCTGGATTTCAGCAAATTCAGATGGAACCATCTGATCAAGAGGATACAACCTTTATGACCCCAACTGGTATATATTGTTATATTGCTATGCCATTTGGATTAAGGAATGCTAGTGCTACTTATCAAAGGCTAGTCAATATGATGTTCAAGGAACAAATTGGACACACTATGGAAGTCTATATAGATGACATGGTGGTTAAGTCCAAGAAAGCTGAGGATCACCTTAAAGACTTGGAGGAAGCATTCAATATCCTTGATAAATTTAATATGAAACTAAATCCTTCCAAGTGTCATTTTGGTGTTAAAGCAGGTAAATTCTTAGGCTATATGGTGACAAAAAGGGGAATTGAAGCAAGTCCAGAGCAGATTAAGGCTATTGTGAACATCAAATCTCCTGCCAATGCCAAGGATGTGCAAAGATTGACAGGCAGGATCGAAGCCTTGAACAGGTTCATATCTAAATCCTCAGAAAAGTGCAAGGAATTCTATGACATTCTGAGGAAGAACAAGAAATTTGAATGGACTGAGAAGCATGAAAGTGCCCTCAAA
Organism: Helianthus tuberosus; assembly: GCA_030545235.1. Classification (NCBI taxonomy): domain Eukaryota; kingdom Viridiplantae; phylum Streptophyta; class Magnoliopsida; order Asterales; family Asteraceae; genus Helianthus; species Helianthus tuberosus. The sequence continues at coordinate 556 of JARYGA010004944.1, forward strand.
GCTCTTAAGGATTACCTATCCTCAGCCCCCGCCTTGATGAAACTAGAAAAGGGGGATATATTATCCTTATACTTAGCGGTATCCTCAAAAGCAGTAAGTGTGTTCCTTGTTAAGGATCACCAAGGTACACAACATCCTGTTTATTATGTAAGTAAGAGTTTACTTGATGCTGAATCCAGGTATTCACACTTAGAGAAACTTATCCTTGCATTAATTATGGCATCTACTAAATTAAGACATTATTTTGAGACTCATGCCATTACTGTTAAGACTAATTTTCCAATTAAGAATGTTCTCAGGAAACCTGAAATGTCAGGAAGGATGGCTAAGTGGGCAGTGAAGCTTAGTGCATATGATATAAGATATGAGCCTAGAACTACCATTAAATCCCAAGCCTTAGCTGACTTTGTGGCAGATTTCAGTAGTGATTTGCAAAAGGAAGCTGAGTTAGAAGTCCAACAGCTTGAAGAAACTAAGGATCCTTGGATACTCTTCACTGATGGAGCCTCTAATGTAAAAGGAACATGACTTGGAATACTACTAAAATCGCCACAGGGGGACATAATACCCCACTCCATAGCTTGTGAATTTCAAACTACCAACAATGAGACTAAATATGAAGCCTTGATAGCTGGTTTGCAAATTGCCAAGCATATGAGGATCAGGTATCTTGAGGTACATGTAGATTCTTTATTGATCACTAATCACTTTAATGGATCCTATGCTGTTAAAGATGAAAAGCTAATAAAATATTTAGAGATAGTCAAAGAATTGGCACTCTCTTTTGTTTCCTTTAGTTTGACACAGGTACCAAGGGAAGAGAATGCAGAGGCTGATGCATTAGCCAATCTAGGATCATCCTTGAAGATCCCGGAGGATATCAAGATCCCTATTATCCATATCCTGACCCCTACTATCGAGGATCATGTAGCTATGGAGATAGGAGAGGAATCCGCAATCATCCCTAGTGAGGATACTCAATCTCATTCAGGATCATGGATCCTCCCAATCATGAGATACATACAACATGGAGAGATTCCTACAGGAGAAAACCCTAGGGCTTTCAAAATCAAGGTATCTCAATTTACAATATTGAATAATATCTTGTATAAACGATCTCTTGCAGGACCATATCTAAGGTGCATTGAGGATCCTGAAATCCAAGAAGTCCAAAAGGATTTCCATGAAGGAGATTGTGGAAACCATACTGGGGGCAGGGCATTATTCTCAAGGATCCGGAGGACAGGATACTATTGGCCTACTATGAAGAAGGATGCTGTGGAATATGCCAAGAAGTGTGATCCTTGTCAGAGACATAGTAATATCCTTCATCAACCAGCAGAGCTTTTGCATCCTATATCCACTTCATGGCCATTTATGAGATGGGGAATGGATATAGTTGGTAAGCTTCCTAAGGCACGTGGTGGAAAAGTATTTTTGCTTGCTATGACTGATTACTTCTCCAAGTGGATAGAGGCTGAAGCCTTTGCTCAAGTCAGAGAAAAGGAAGTGATATCCTTTATTAAAAGAAACATTATTGCTGGATTTGGTATCCCTTCTGAAATTGTTTGTGATAATGGATCCCAATTTATTGGGAATAGAACTACTAACTTTTGTGACAGCTGGGGGATTAAGATGATAACATTAACACCAGTCCACCCACAAGCTAATGGTCAGGCAGAGTCATCCAACAAGATCATCATCAACAATTTGAAGAAGAAGCTTGGATCCAAGAAAGGAAAATGGGCAGAAGAACTACCTTATGTACTTTGGGCTGATAGGACAACTCCCAAGAATGCCACAGGCTAAACTCCATTTTCTTTGGTATTTGGGGTAGAATCAGTGATCCCTACAGAGATGGTGATTCCTACTGCAAGAACAAGCATTCGTGATCCTGAATAAAATGCTGAAAATTTGGTTCAAGATCTGGATACTATAGAAGAACTCAGGGATTTGGCAAGGATAAGGATGGCCAGTTATCAACAAAGGATGGCTGGATCTTACAACAAAAATGTCAGGATCAGGAAATTCCAAGTTGGAGATATGGTGTTAAGGAAAGCATTTCAGAATACCACCAATCCTGCTGATGGAAAGTTGGCACCAAAGTGGGAAGGCCCTTACTTGATCGAAGCTGAGGCAGGAAAGGGGGCATATCGATTGCTAACAATGGAAGGTGACTTGCTACCAAGAGCTTGGAATGCTGTCCACTTAAAGAAATACTTCATGTAACAAGGATCCATGATCCTTACCTGACAAGTATCCTTGAAGGATCCTTACAGAACAGATGATCCTCATCCTGGTAATATTCTAATCTCAAACTATTTCATTCTTTAATTATCTTATTTAAGGATAAGGATCCTGCATCCTTTATCCTCCTTTCACTTGATTCTGAGTTTTGAAGGTTCAGGCATCCTTAATAAAGGGTTGAGTATCCACAGAAGTATCCAGTTGTTTGGGCTTGACCCCAGTTATTTGGGCTTGACCCCAGTTTGGCCCTGTCCCCAGTTTCTCCAGTAGCACACGATGATCCTGGTATAGTTCATGGCAATGGGACCAGTACTCGCTTTAGGGGCGGACAATTTCATTGTACTGGCTATATTCAGGATCCTAAGTATAATGGTAGACGTACCATACATCTGTTCCTAAGGTTTCTAACGTTTTCACGTTAGCTAAGGTTTTGGCATTTTCATGTCACTAAGTTCGGATAGTCGCCAGTGAGGGCCATACTCCAGTTTACACACGATCCTTTGGGCTTGTCCCCAGTTATCCTTTGGGCTTGTCCCCAGTTATTCTTTGGGCTTGTCCCCAGTATATTGGGCTTGTCCCCAGAATTGTTGGGCTTGTCCCCAGTTACTAACTCTTATCTTATATTGGCTTAGTCCCAAGTTGTATCCTATTTCAGGTTTTTGAAGCTAAATGACCAAGGATCCTTGATCCTTACCTTCTACTAAGGTTTGTCTTTTGGTTAACCTGAATATAAGTGTTAAAGGTTAGGATCCTAACTTGGATTCTTAGGTATGATCCTTAACTATTTTGATTTTATTTATTATTCATCTGAGTTACCCTTATCCTTTGACAACTGAACTTGTGATCCTTAAACTACACTAGTTTTCAGAAATTGTTGACTATAGGATATGTGATCCTTGATCATATCCTAAACGTTTTGAGAATATTTATTAAATTTTTCTTCTTTACTTAATAAATTCAGACAAAATATGTATCACAACAATTGAAAAGTAAAATACTCACAAGAATAACAACATAGGAAAAAGACAAAAAGTTAAAGTTATTTTATTCACAAAACATTAAACCCTTTAAGGTTGTCAAAATTGCCAACCCACGTTTCTACCAGCAAAACGTGGCCCATCCACATGGGTTGGTAAAGGGTGTCCATTGTTTATGGGTTTTGATAGTGCAGGAAATGAAGGTGGAAGGATAACGAGTGGCTTCATCCCCCAAACAGAGGATCCATCCACCACCCATTATCCTACCTATTGTCTTAGGCTCCATGATCCATAACCCTAGAAACAATTGTTCAAATATAACCCAAGATTGTTTCAAAACACCATAACCAAAATAAAACTACCAAGTCCTAAAAAATGGGCTCTGGCCACATCTAGAAATATCCATCATCGCCCATTCCTGCAGCCTACACCTTTGCTGCATCACCATCACCTTCACCAGCTCCTCCAGCTCCAGCATCACCCGCATGATCCTTCATCCCACTGCTGCCAGCCTCGATTGCCAGGATATCACCAGCCTCTTCTTCGTCGTCCAGCTCAGCTAACCTTTCCTTCCAACCCTCTACGTCCCAGTTGCTCTTGTCAAAGCCAGGATCTAGAGCTTCTTGGGCCATATGTAATTGAGTTTTGTACATAGCAATGGCAGCGGAGACTTTAGCATCATTTGTGATCTCATTCTTCTCCTGATCAGCCGTGATATGAGCCAGGACAAGTTCCCTCTTCACCAGATTGACATCGTTTTCGAGGGAGGAAATATTCTGATCCTTGGCCAGCATGATCTTTTGGAGGTCCAAACACTTTTGCTCAACCTCTTCAACATTGCCTACATAGTCCTCGATTTCAGCAAATTTCTGCAAAAAGACAATGTGAAGTTTAGGATCACATGATCCTCAAATGGGCAGGATAACTAAGCTAAGTTAGTGATCCTTACATCAGCAAAGTACTCAAGGAACTGGTGGCTGATTAAAGGCAGACCTTCTAGATTGTCAGCCTCAGAGGCTTTCCTCTTCTTTCCCTTGGAAGCAGTAGCCTTGGGTATGGCAGTACTTGGGCTAGCAGCAGCCTTCTTCCTTCCAGACCTGGGAGCAACAGTGGTGAGATCGGTGACACTGAAGCGAGTCGCAGACTTTGATGATTTTCCAGCACCTACACACCCAAAACAGATAAGTATCCTTATTTCATTTTTTATTTAAACATCTAGTTATGCACCAAATGGGATACTTACTTGACATTGTAACAGAGCCTGAGGATACTTCCTGAGAATCCTGGGTATTTGCTTGAAATGTTCTTATTGCAGGATCGAGCCTCCGAAAAGCAGCAAGCCTTTCCTTCGTTGCAGGTGTTGTAATAAGGTGTGAAACAGTAATAGCTGCAAAATGGAGACAAAAGGATGTTAGTGATCCTCAACAAAAACAAGGTTATCCTGTGATCCTTCTCAGGATCCTCTATCCTACCATGGGTGGTCCATTTTCTAGGCGGATCCTTTCCATCAGGGATAGAATCCCTTCTGACAAAGATGAATCGCCGTTTCCAGTTGGTGTCATTCTTAGTGGCTTTGAAGATGGGGTGTTATTCACCAGGTTTATGTTTGAGTAGATATCGGTGAGATCCATGGCTCACGAGGTCATACATCTCTGCAAACTCTGACATTCCCAGATCAATACCTTCACGCTCAATGATTCTTTCAAGGGTATACAAGACCCTCCAGATCATTGGCATTGCTTGGATGTAGGAGATGCCGGTGAGAGAGAAGAAAGATTGGGTGAAATATGGAAAAGGATACGAGTATCCTATTGTAAATGGGGTAACCGGAAAAGCTACCCAGGTTTCAGAAACATAGTCACTCAGGATGGTGGGATCGAAAGCTTTGAAAACGGTGTTCGCCGGAAAACAATGACGAATCCTATCTATCTGTGGATCAGTAAAGCAACATCGTTCCTTTGCAGAGTCTTCGATGATCTTTTGGCTCTTCAAGGGACTGTCCTTTTTGTGATCCTTAGCCGGTGAGGATCTTAACATCATCTTGGGCGTAATGATGGTGGAGAAGAAGAAACAGAAGGAGAATATGAAGAGAGAAAGGAAAGAGAAGTACCTGATCAGATCTTCGAATGAAGATTTAAAGGATGAAACGCACGAATTTAAATGCTTCCTAACCCTTATCTCTAATTTAAATTAATAATCATGATCTTGCAGGATAGTCACTTCAGTGATGTCAGGATGGCAACGGCTAATCAGAAAGTAACGGCTATATATCCGTTGGTTTGTTACGGATAAGAACGAGAAAATACAACTCGTTTATTTACACTTCACTCCTTATATTTTGGGGGCCATTGTTAGGGGAGGATTTTCCAAAGATCAGTGATCCTCAATTACTATCAAGCTGAGGGATCCTCAATTCTGTTTGAATTAGTGATCCTCAAAGGGTATTATAGGATCAGGATCATGGATCATCATAGTGATCCTTATACTAACGATTGTCTGCTTTGAATATGATGTTGTTTTGTAGGAGTACGAGCTTGGACTTGGTCTTGGTGATATTCCTGGAGCATATTCTCTATTTATTCCGCACGTGCTTAACTGAAGTGGACGTTATGGAGTTCGTGGAAGACTTGCACGAACTGCGGATAGTTAGTTAGCTTAGATATTTTCCATTTTTAAAGGGGATAGCGAGCTAAATTAGAACACTTGGCTATTTTTAGCTTAACACACACACTCGTAACTGCTCTCATCCGCTCTCGACAATTCACTTGGCGATTACACACTTTTTTGCACATTACACTCTAGTGATCCTTGTAACTAGCTCGCTATCATCCAAAGTTGTAATAACTTGTTTGTTTAATCTGAGTTGGTGATCGGTAGTTTCCATCACCCGAGGTTTTTTTATGCCGGAGATCAACTCTTGATCAAGGGCTTTTTCCTCGTATAAATCATTGTGTCACTTGTTCATTACATTTCTGAGTGATCCTTAATATTGTTCATTGATTCAAGCATCACACCTCACAACAGAAAGTTTGGTTGCATTATCTTAGCTTGATTTTTGACCAAAACAATCAATAGAGGTGCAGTTGAGAGATATTGCTTCAAATCCTGTAAGGCTGCTTCATGCTTTGCTCCCCATTCGAACTTCTTATTTTTCTTCAAGATATCATAAAATTCCTTGCATTTCTCGGAGTATCTTGAGATAAATCTGTTCAATGCTGCAACTCGCCCTATCAACCGTTGAACATCCTTCATATTCGAAGGTGATTTTATATCCAGGATAGCTCTAATCTGCTCCGGGCCTGCCTCTATGCCTCTTTTGGTCACCATATATCCTAGAAACTTTCCTGCCCCCACTCTGAAATGGCACTTAGCAGGATTCAGTTTCATGTTATACTGATCCAGGATATCAAATGCTCCCTTAATATCCTGGAGGTGATCCTTAGCCTTTTTAGATTTCACCACCATATCGTCAATATATACCTCCATGGTGTCCCCCAGCTTGTCTTTAAACATCATGTTTACCAACCTCTGGTATGTTGCACCTGCATTTTTCAAACCAAAGGGCATAGCAGTATAACAATAAATACTTGTGGGTGTCATGAAAGCAGTATCCTCCGGATCAGAGGGTTCCATTTGGATTTGCTGAAATCCTGAAGAGGCATCCATGAAGGTTAACATCTCGTGGCCAGCGGTAGCATCTACCATTGAATAAATATGAGGTAGAGGAAACGGGTCTTTGGGACATGCTTTGTTTAAGTCTGTGTAATCTACACAAACTCTCCATTTCCCATTTTTCTTTTGCACCACGGCTACATTCGCAAGCCATCTAGGAAACTTCACTTCTCTAATCATCTTACTCCTCAACAGTCTTTCAACTTCCTCTTGGATGATCACATTTCACTCTGGAGCAAATTTTCTTCTCTTTTGTTGGACCGGCTTGAATGACCTGTCAATACCAAGCTTATGTGTTATAATATCCTTGGATATACCTGTCATATCCTCGTGCTTCCATGCGAATGTTCACATCCTGCATTTCAAAAAATTAATCAATTCATTTTCAATATCCTGAGGGATATTGACTCCTACGAGCACCGAGATATCCGGATTATCCTAATCCAGGATAACTTTCTTTACATCCTGCTCAGAAGCATCCATGATATCCTGGGCACGCATCTTTAATTGCTATGCCGCATTAGGCTTAGTTGAGGATTTCATTGAGGATGAGTAGTGTTTTGGTCAAAAATTACCGAAGTAATTAAGTGATCAAATTAGTTTAGTGAGGTAGTGTGCTAGAAATGAGTGTAGAAAATATGTTACTCAAGTTAATTATAAAAACAGTTTCAGGATACAGCTCAGGATATAGAGATGTATCTATGATCAAACAATGAGCAAAAGTAAAGTAAACGACACGAGATGTACGAGGAAAGCCCTTGATCAATCTAGATCGCCGGCATAAAACCTCGGGAGCTGACAATCGCAGCTGCCTAGTTCTTCTATTGCTTCCAAAATCAGGATACAGTGCAGGATGTGGTACGGATCGACTAAGTGTTACAACGAAAATTAAATACAAGTGTGGTGTTTACAATGAGCTAGAAAGTGAAAGTGTACGAGAGTGTTGGTGAAAAATTGTGTGTTCTAAGCTGATCCGTACCCATCTATTTATAGTATGGATAAAATAACAAACTACCCTAAACTTGCGGGATCCACCGAATATTCCTTCTTCGAACGTTGTAGACCTGGTCTTTCGGGTTCAACGTCTCTTCCTCAACAAATTCGTCCGAGTCTTGAGGAGAAGAAGTCCTCTTTACCGTTAGCAAGTCTCAGCCCTTAACCTGCACGTGGTTAATTCAATAAGCCTCAGGATATCGCCCAAGATATTAGCAATATCCTCTTCCAGCATCCTGGTCACAAATGAACAAACATAGGTAGGATATTAGTTAGGATATATACGTTAAGAAAATGACCCCTAACAATTGTCCCCAAATATATCGGTTGGGATACCAATCCAACGGATATATTTCAAAAGTTTCACCTCATAACTTAAGGCAATTAATATGACTAGACTCTTGAAATGATAGCGGTGCAACTTCCAGGGCATTATTTACTTTTTACCCCTATATTCATCCTATATTAACCGAGGGACTCCTTGTCTCGGTTATCCTTATCTGCAAGCAAACATCAGGTATTTTCTAATCTCCTTTCTTGAATTTTCTTAATTTGATCAATACTCTTCATGGCACCACGAACGAAATCCCGATCAGACCGACCAGCCTCAACCCTCATAAGTCAAAACTTTATCACCGATCCAGCAAAGGAGATTTGCTGCTTCAATAATGCTGACATTGCTGCTCTCAAAGACTCCGGTGCCTTTCCCACCGGAACGGTCTTTCGCCCCTTCGACCAGGAAGCCCGATCGGACGCATCATCCGACGAGTGGGTTTGTTTTTTCGCTTATCCTTTCTCTCTTGGACTCCGGTACCCATTTCCACCCTTTATCTCTAGCTTTTTCGACCTCACCGGCCTTAGCTATGCCCAAGTTATGCCAATGGTCTGGCGAGTCTTGATAGTGTTGGATCAAATCAAATCTCGTCATTTTCCTAACCTACTTGTTGAGGACCTTCCCGTAGCATACCGGTTGAGATCCCATGGCAATCACCGTTATCTTCTGTTTTCCATCAAGAACCCTTTGGTCCTTAAAGCCACCAAGAATGAGGATCGATGGCGACGAAAATTCTTCTTCGTAAAAAGAGACTCTATTGATAAGGGTTTCGATCTACCGGTTAAATGGTTAACCAAGGGTAGGATTTAGGGTTTTAGGAATATCCCCAATTATATCTTCAAACTGTATCCCGGACTTATATTCTGATGTTTTTATGCAGCGAATTTCAGAGATTTAGTGCCTCCCAGTGCAGAATCTAAATCCAAGATCAAGGAAATCTACCGTCTTCCTGCCAGTGAAAGAACTTTTTCCCTGTCTCTTACAGATTCTCATCAAAAATCAAGCTCAGAAATGTCTGGTAAGCACATTCTCATATATTAATTATTATTAAAAAATATGATGAGTTTAAGAATATCTTTCCTTATGTAGTACCAGTCGTCAACCTTGAAGGTTTTGAACTTGACGAATTGGATTGCTACTCCAGCCTTGAACCCACCAAACAAGAATCCAAGCCAAAGTCGTCTGGTACACCAAAGCCTACCTCCTCGAAAACTGTTTCTGCTCCCAAAGGCCCTCCGGCATCCAGGACCCGGGCATCCAGCTCTCGTAAAAGAAAGGAGACTGATTCCCCAACTGTTTCTGAAACATTCTCTCTTGAGAATCATGGGTTCAATGAAGCCACCTCATTCCTCAAACAGGTAGAACTTCCTTTTCGATATCCTGTACAAGTATGTTAGTCTTTATCCTGCTTATTTTTCACATTAATACCTGTGTCTTTATCAATAGGGTCTGGATCGTCTTATGCACTTGCATGAAGACGCTTGCGGGCTTAACAAGATGTTAAAGATCCAGCTGGAGAAAGCTCAAGCCACCATAGCTGACCAAGGAACCATCGCTGCTGCCAAATCCCAGCATTATGAAGACAAATACAAGGCAATGACTCAGGAACATCAAGCCACCCTCCACAAAGCTAATGAGGATGCTCAAGCCAAGCTAGACGCCGCTCTTCTCCAATATCAGCAGAATATGAGCTCATACCGGGATAGCCTAAAAGCTTCGGTGGTTGTCTCTCTTCTCCAAGCCAGGATAAGGATGGCTTATGAGGCCATGGATCTGGGTGGTTTTGAATGCCACTCCTGGAATGTAAAGGCTTGGGAGGAGAAACTATAGGGCCTCGGAGGTCATCCCGTTGCTCATCCTGCAAAACATACTGGTGAAGAGCCTTCTAAGGCGGCAGAGGAGGTGGCCAATGCTGATGATGGTGCTGAGAAGAATCCCGAGGTTGATGCTGGGGCGAATGCTGGCAAGGAGGTTGCTGCTCAAGAGGGTGCCGCATCTTAGGCGGCGAAATGGGCGATGATGGATATATGTGCCAAGGCCGGAGCCCATTTTTTAAATTCATGGTTGTGGTTGCATAAACAATTTACTCTTCCTGTCTTTGAACAATTTACTTTTCCTGCACTAGAACAATGTGATGACCAAAGGTGGATGGGTCCTAGGTTTTAGGACGAAGCCCTTGGTCATCAATTAGTATAACTTGTTTTGAACGTAGTAACGGTTGTAGGTGGACGGGTCCTGTTTTGAGATAGATCCTGCAACCGTTACACAAGTATGGTAAAAACTAACTGTGCTTTTGGCGGATGGGCCTTGGTTTTAGGTGAAACCAAAATCATAACTTTTGACTTGTTAATAATATAACTATCTTTTGACTTATTTTCTGTTACCTTGCATTACTTAGTGTGAGTCTTATCTTTGTAAAGATTTTGTATTGTTATCTTATAAAATATCCTGATCAGTATGCTCAGCAACATACTGCAAAAGCCTTTTATTAGATAGATTTTCCAAACGTTCCTTCAACTTTGTAAAAATTTCTTTAGAAAGTAAAAAATAGTCTATCTTTTCAAAACTAAGTTTTGATAATATTTAAATGATCAAGGTTCCAAACCAATACTAGTTTCAAACATCCTAATCACATATCCTTAAAAGGACTTTGAGGATATATATCAGGATACTTAACATAATGTCACCAAAAACCTAAACGAGGCTTATAAAGGAAAGATCATACCAGAAATAGGACATAAACCTATTTACCAAACTTCAATCCCTTTGCAACTCTTCCAGTGAAGATGTCCCCTGTGCAAGGTACTTAGTGCATTAGTCGCAAACTTCATCCTTTTAGCTTTACACCACCACCTTGGAGGGAATGTCCCCTGTATACAATGCCTTCAAGTATCTTAGAAATCTACTTAATGTCAGTTTCCATTGCATAAGAGATTTTTTACGTCCCAAGGGTAGAACCCAAGGATGTACTGGAGATAAATCCCTTGTATCCTGGGGAAAATCCCAATTTTTCATGTGCTACAGGTGGGAGTGTATAAACTCCAAGACTTAGAAAGGTGAAAACCTTTAAACCTTAGAGAGTATGAAAATACCCTTTCGTGAGAGAGGGTGATCAATCCTCATATACCTTTAGGATTCAGGATATAGCCAACAGTAACGAAATTGTCAGCCACTTTTACATGGACTGGTCCCGCCACCTTGAACTATCCCTGAATAACTTGCGCTCCAGGCGGGGTGTTTAAACCCAATTCCGAAGAAAGGTGAATACCTTTAAACCTGTGAAGGGATCAGTATCCCTTAAACGTAAGAGAGGGGGCCAATCCTCTAATCTTCTGAGTTATCCTGAGTGCATATCCTGGAGCTATATCCTGAAACATATCTTGCAAAACAATTGTAAACTAAGGTGGGTGTTAGCCTGGCTAACACCCCTCCGATGCTTAAGTCAGTATTGAGTTTCAAAGAATTAATTAAACCAAAACATATTTAAAAAAGATAGAATTCATACCATTCTGAGTTAGAAATTGAATTCTAAACTCACTTGAAATAGAGCTTAAGGTGTATAGCATTCCAAGATCTCGGTAGCATATCCCCCTCCATATTCTTGAGTCTGTATGCTCCTTTCCCTGCTTCTGATTCAATTTCATATGGTCCTTCCCATTTTGGAGCTAACTTGCCATCGGCAGGATTAGTAGTATTTTGAAAAGCCTTTCTTAACACCCAATCTCCAACCTTAAATCTTCTGGTTCTAATATTCTTGTTATATGCCCGGGATATTCTCTGTTGATATGCTGCCATCCTTAGCCTTGCCGCATCTCTCTTTTCATCTATAGTGTCTAAATCCTGACTCAAGGCTTCAGGATTCCTCTCAGGATCACTTAAGACAGATCTTGCAGTAGGTATCGTCATTTCCGTTGGAATCACTGCTTCTGCTCCAAACACCAAGGAAAATGGGGTTTGGCCTGTTGCATTCTTTACCGTTGTCCTATCAGCCCTTAAAACAAAGGGTAATTCTTTTGCCCATCTTCCTTTTTTGGCTCCAAGCCTTTTCTTTAAGTTATTGACAATTATCTTGTTTGAGGATTCTGCTTGTCCATTTGCTTGAGGATGTACCGGAGTAGATGTGATCATTTTAATTCCCCAACTCTTGCAAAAGTCTGTAGTCCTCCTACTTATGAACTGAGAACCATTATCACAGATTATCTCAGCTGGTACTCCGAATCTGGTCAGGATATTCCTCTTTATGAAGGATACTACTTCTTGGTCTCTAACTTGAACAAACGCTTCCGCTTCAACCCACTTAGAGAAATAATCCGTCATTGCTAGCATAAAGACTTTTCCTCCCGGAGTTTTCGGTAGCTTTCCCACTATATCCATACCCCACTTCATAAATGGCCAAGGGGAAACAATAGGATACAATGGTTCAGCAGGTTGATGCAGTATGTTACTATGTCTTTGACATGCGTCACATCTTCGAGCATATTCTGCGGCATCTTTTCTCATTGTTGGCCAATAATATCCTATTCTTAATACTTTTGAGAATAACGACCTGCCCCCAGCATGGTTACCACAATCCCCTTCATGTATATCCTGAAGTACTTCCTTGGCTTCAGGATCCTCCAAGCACCTCAAATACGGTCCTGTAAGAGATTTCTTGTATAAAATATTATCTATAATAGTGAATCGTGATACCTTCATCCTAAATGCCTTAGGATTTTCATTTCCAGGGATGTGTCCTTCTTTGAGATATTTTATGATTGGAGCCGTCCAGGATTTAGGACCCTCTTCAGGATGTTCTACTCCAGGATCCTGAATACTAGCTACTTTTTTATCCTGAAGATTCGTTGCAGGATATAGGACATGTAATATTGGTATTTGTGCCCCTTCAGGTATCTTGATCGATGATCCCAAATTTGCCAAGGCATCCGCTTCAGCATTATCTTCCCTTGGTACCTGTTCAAGTATAAAAACATCGAAATATCCTGCTAATTTTTTGAGAATATCGAGATATTCGATTAATTTCTCACCCTTAACTGCATAGGATCCATTAAAATGGTTAGTAATTAACAAAGAGTCTACATATACTTGCAACTTTTTGATACTCATGCTCTTAGCCAACTCTAATCCTGCAATTAAAGCCTCATACTCTGCTTCATTATTAGTAGCAGGAAATTCACACCTAATAGCCTGGGGTAATATGTCCCCCTGTGGCGATTTTAGTAGTATTCCTAATCCTACTCCTCTTACATTAGATGCACCATCAGTATATAATGTCAAGGATCCTGAGGATTCTCCTAACTGTTGAACTTCTAGGTCTACCTCGTCCTGAATGTCACTACTAAAGTCAGCCACAAAGTCAGCTAAAGCCTGAGATTTTATGGCATTTCTAGGTTCATACACTAAATCATAAGCACTTAACTTTACTGACCACTTGGCCATCCTGCCTGACATCTCTGGTTTCCTAAGCACATTTTTGACAGGATAATTTGTTTTAACATGTATCCTATGTGTCTCGAAATAATGCCTAAGTTTCGTTGATGCCATGACTAATGCTAGTATCAATTTTTCTAAATGAGAATACCTAGTTTCAGCATCTAACAAACTTTTACTAACATAATAAACAGGATATTGCTGACCTTCATGGTCTTTTATAAGAACGGCACTTACAGCATTCCCTGATACAGCAAGATACAGGGATAGTGGTTCACCATTTTCCGGCTTCATCAATAGAGGTGCGGTTGAGAGATACCGTTTTAAATCCTGCAGGGCTGCTTCATGCTTTTCTCCCCATTCGAATCTTTTGTTCTTCTTTAGGATATCATAGAAGTCTTTGCATTTCTCTGAGGATCTTGAGATAAACCTGTTTAGAGCTGCTACTCGGCCTGTTAACCTTTGTACGTCCTTCATGTTTGAGGGTGATTTTATATCCAGGATAGCTTTGATCTGCTCTGGGCTTGCTTCTATCCCCCTCTTTGTCACCATATATCCAAGAAACTTTCCTGCCCCCACTCCGAAATGGCATTTAGCAGGATTCAGCTTCATGCTGTACTGATCCAGGATATCAAATGCTCCCTTGATATCCTGGAGGTGATCCTCAGCCTTTTTAGATTTCACCACCATGTCATCGATATATACCTCCATGGTGTCCCCCAGTTTGTCTTTGAACATCATGTTTACCAATCTTTGGTATGTTGCACCTGCATTTTTCAAACCAAAAGGCATAGCTGTATAACAATAAATACCTGTTGGTGTCATGAAGGCAGTATCCTCCTGGTCAGAAGGTTCCATTTGGATCTGTTGAAATCCTGAAGATGCGTCCATGAAGGTTAGCATTTCATGCCCGGCAGTGGCATCTACCATTGCATCAATGTGGGGAAGAGGAAATGGGTCTTTAGGACAAGCTTTGTTCAAGTCTGTGTAGTCTACACAAACTCTCCATTTCCCATTCTTCTTCTGTACTACAACCACGTTTGCTAGCCACCTTGGGAACTTAACTTCTCTGATCATTCTGGACTTTAATAATCTTTCAACTTCCTCCTGGATAATCGTGTTCCGCTCAGGAGCAAACTTCCTTCTTTTTTGTTGAACAGGTTTGAATGATTTATCAATTCCAAGCTTGTGAGTGATGACGTCTTTGGATATGCCTGTCATATCCTCATGCTTCCATGCAAACGTAGACATCCTGCATTTCAGAAAGTTAATTAATTGTTCTTCAATATCCTGAGGGATATTGGTCCCTACGAGCACCGAAATATCAGGATTATCCTGGTCCAGGACAATTTTCTTCACATCCTGCTCCGGATCCTCCGCGATATCCTTTGCCCGTGTCTTTAATTGCTATGCTGCACTAGGTTTGGTTGAGGATTTCATCGAGGATGAGTAGCATTCTTTCGCCTCCTGCTGATCACTATCAACTTTGACCACTCCCCAAGGGGTAGGTATCTTGATGCATTGGTGATATGTTGATGGCACGGCCTTCATATCGTGAATCCACGGTCTTCCCAGTATGATGTTATAGCAGGATAGAGAATCCATCACACAGAAACGTTGTATCGAATTGACTCCTTCAACGTATACTGGCAACTTTATCTCTCCCACTGTGTTTCTAGCCTCCCCACTGAATCCAACAAGCACGGTTGACTTTGAAGTGATATCCATTGGAGATACATTCATTCTCTTCAGAGTTTCTAGTTGGATTATGTTGACGGAGCTGCCATTATCAACCAGTATCCTGCGTATAAAATGGTTAGCCACATATAACGTTATTACCAGAGCATCATGGTGAGGATCTTGGACAGTATCCCTGTCATCAGCATCAAAAGTGATCACTTTGTCAGTTGTGAGGGTAGTCATCCTAACGGGTTTCTCTCCCCTTTCGGCCTTGGCTTCCCTTGCATGTCTCTTTGCTGCCGAATACGAAGTTCCACAAATGTCGGATCCTCCCGAAATGAAGTTGATTATCTTGGCATCCGCGGGAGGTGATGCTGCTCGTTCAGGATCCTTCTCAGTATCCTGACCCTTATTCTTCTTTCTTCCTAAGAGATCTTTCAGATATCCCTTGCTTAGAAGATAGCTTATTTCTTTCCTTAGAGCAATGCAATCCTCAGTCACATGTCCGAAATCTTCGTGGAAAGCACACCATTTTGACTTATCTTTCCAGTCAGCCTTTTGTTGATTCTTTCGAGGCCACCTAGCTTTGTCTCCTAGACCCTGCATAGCATACATCAATTCAGGAATATTAACAGAAAAGCAATATTCGGACAACTCAGGATACTCTTCAGGATCCTCATCTTCGACAGCGTTCACTCTTTTGTTATCATTTCTACTATACGGCTTAGGCCGATATGACTTGAACGAGGATTCTGACTTCCTATTAGTTGACTCATAAGTGTTGGATGAGTTCATCCTTTCTTGCATCTTCCTGTCATCTTCCAGACGGATATATCTCAAAGCCCTGTTACGAGCTTCGTCGAGATTCCTGCAGGGATTCATTACAAGATCCTGATAAAACTGAGAATCCTTTTGTAATCCCATCTTGAAAGCTTGCATAGCTGTTGCAACATCAAGATGTGGGATATCTAAGGATTCTCGATTGAATTTGTTCACATAATCCCTCAAGGATTCCTGAGGCCCTTGAGTTATCCTGTAAAGATCACTGGTTAGTTTCTCAAAACTCCGACTACAAGAAAATTGACTGTTAAATAAATTAACCAAATGAGCAAACGAAGTAATTGAGTGAGGAGGAACGTTTAATAGCCATTTTAAGGCCGATCCTGTTAGAGTAGAACCAAATCCCTTGCACAAGCATGCTTCCTTGAGCTCTGGAGGGATAGGGTTAATCTCCATTCTTTCCCTATACTGAGCAATATGCTCCTCAGGATCCGTACTCCCATCATAAAGCTTCATGTTGGGAGTTTGGAATCTCTTTGGGATCTCAGCATCACAGATAGGATATGCAAAACGAGATTTCTTGTGGCTGTCTTGAGACACTTCCGGGATCGGCTGGACCACCCCAGGTACACTAGATATCATGTCCTTCAACTTCTGAAGTTCCCTAGTAAGCGCTGATGTCACACCTGTATCCTGCAGAGATCCACTATTGTTAGTAGCATGAATATTATTATTATTTGACACGTTACCCGTTGGAGGATTTTGCCCATATCCTGAAGCATATCCTGAGCTCCTCATGGTTGACGTCCTGACCGAGGAGGGTATTTCAGGAGTATGATTCTGAGGAAGGCTGGGCACAATATTCCCCCTGTTATCCTCAGTATACACAGCTGAACTGAAGTTCAAAGTTCTGGGTTGTAATGGAGTGACAATATCCACAGCAGATCTGCTCGAGCCAGACTTCAGGAGTTGTATTTCCCTTAAAAGCATTTGGTTTGTTTCCTGTTGCTGCCTCATTTGTTCCTGCACACTCCCAAATAAGGTTAAAATTTCATCGTTAGAAGCTAAAACAGGAGCAAACTCCTGAACATTGCGGGTAGGAATAATATCCTGAGGTCGTGAAGAGGCTGGCATTCTTGGAGGAGGTGGTGGAAGCACCGAACCGGTAGTAGCAGAAGTCATAGCAGACACGGTAGAGGAACTCATGTTTGATCTTGAGGCCATTGTGGACAATGTGGCAAAAAGTTTTGAAAATAGAAAACCGATTAGCGATTTGACAAAAAATTTTAGTAAAGAGAGCACCACTTGCCCCACGGTGGGCGCCAAATTGTTTTGGTCAAAAATTACCGAAGTAATTAAGTGATCAAATTAGTTTAGTGAGGTAGTGTGCTAGAAATGAGTGTAGAAAATATGCTAATCAAGTTAATTATAAAAACAGTTTCAGGATACAGCTCAGGATATAGAGCTGTATCTATGATCAAACAATGAGCAAAAGTAAAGTAAACGACACGAGCTGTACGAGGAAAGCCCTTGATCAATCTAGATCGCCGGCATAAAACCTCGGGAGCTGACAATCGCAGCTGCCTAGTTCTTCTATTGCTTCCAAAATCAGGATACAGTGCAGGATGTGGTACGGATCGACTAAGTGTTACAACGAAAATTGAATACAAGTGTGGTGTTTGCAATGAGCTAGAAAGTGAAAGTGTACGAGAGTGTTGGTGAAAAATTGTGTGTTCTAAGCTGATCCGTACCCATCTATTTATAGTATGGATAAAATAACAAACTACCCTAAACTTGCGGGATCCACCGAATATTCCTTCTTCGAACGTTGTAGACCTGGTCTTTCGGGCTCAACGTCTCTTCCTCAACAAATTCGTCCGAGTCTTGAGGAGAAGAAGTCCTCTTTACCGTTAGCAAGTCTCAGCCCTTAACCTGCACGTGGTTAATTCAATAAGCCTCAGGATATCGCCCAAGATATTAGCAATATCCTCTTCCAGCATCCTGGTCACAAATGAACAAACATAGGCAGGATATTGGTCAGGATATATACGTTAAGAAAATGACCCCTAACAAGTAGCATTCCTTCGCCTCCTGCTGATCACTATCAACCTTGACAACCCCCCAAGGGGTAGGGATCTTGATGCACTGATGATAAGTCGATGGTACAACCTTCATATCATCGATCCATGGTCTGCCTAGTATGATGTTATAGCAGGATAGGGAGTTCATCACACAGAAACGTTGTATCGAGTTGACCCCTTCAACATATACTGGTAACTTTATCTCCCCTACGGTATTCCTAGCTTCTCCACTGAAACCAACGAGCACAGTGGACTTCGACGTAATGTCCATCGGCGATACATTCATCCTCTTCAATGTTTCCAGCTGAATTATGTTGACGGAGCTACCATTGTCCACCAATATCCTGCGTACAAAATGGTTAGCAACATACAATGTTATTATGAGAGCATCATGGTGAGGATCCTGGACAGTATCCCTGTCATCACTATCGAAAGTGATGACTTTATCGGTTGTAAGGGTAGTCATCCTGGCTGGTTTGTCTCCCCTTTCAGTCTTAGCTTCCTTTCCATGTCTCTTGGCCGCAGAATACGAAGTCCCACAAATGTCGGATCCTCCTGAAATAAAGTTAATTATTTTGGCATCTGCTGGGGGTGATGATGCTCGTTCAGGATCCTGCCCTTTATTCTTCTTTCATCCCAGCAAATCCTTCAGATACCCCTTGCTTAATAGGTAGCTTATTTCTTTCCTTAGAGCAATGCAATCCTCGGTCACATGTCCGAAATCTTCATGGAAGGCACACCATTTGGATTTATCCTTCCAATCAGCTTTCTGCTGATTCTTTCGAGGCCACCTAGCTTTGTCTCCTAGACCCTGCATAGCACATATCAACTCAGGTATATTAACAGAAAAGGAATATTCAGATAATCCGGGATATTCTTCAGGATCCTCGTCTTCAACAACATTCACTTTCTTGTTATCATTTCTGCCATATGACTTGGAGCGATATGGTTTATACGAGGATTCTGATTTCCTGTTGGTTGATTCGTAGGTTGAGGTGGAATTCATCCTCTCTTGCATCTTTTTGTCATCTTCCAAGTGAATATATCTTAAGGCCCTGTTACGAGCTTCGTCCAGATTCCTGCAGGGATTCATTACAAGATCCTGATAAAACTGAGAATCCTTTTGTAACCCCATCTTAAAAGCCTGCACAGCGGTCGCAACATCAAGATGTGGGATATCCAAGGATTCTCGACTAAACTTGTTCACATAATCCCTCAAGGATTCCTGAGGTCCTTGAGTTATCCTGCAAAGATCACTGGTTAGTTTCTCAAAACTCCGGCTGCAAGAAAACTGACTATTAAATAAATTAACCAAATGAGCAAACGAAGTAATTGAGTGAGGAGGAACATTTAACAGCCATTTTAAGGCTGATCCTGTTAGGGTAGATCCGAATCCCTTGCACAAGCATGCTTCCTTGAGCTCCAGAGGGATAGGGTTAATCTCCATTCTTTCCCTATACTGAGCAATATGCTCTTCAGGATCCGTAGTCCCATCACAGAGCTTCATGTTGGGGGTTTGAAATCTCTTTGGGATTTTAGCATCACAGATGGGATATGCAAAGCGGGATATCCTGTGGTTGTCTTGGGATACTTCCGGAATTGGCTGAACCACTCCAGGTACACTGGATATCATGTCCTTCAATTTCTGAAGCTCCCTAGTAAATGTTGACGTCATACCTGCATGCTGCAAAGACCTATTATTGTTAGTAGCAAGAGTATTATTAATTCACATGTTACCGGTCTGAGGATTCTGGCCATATCCTGAAGCATATCATGAGCTCCTCACAGTTGACATCCTGAACGAGGAGGGTATCTCAGGAATATGATTCTGAGAATGGCTTGGCACGATATTCCCCTGGTTATCTTCAGTGTAAACTGTAGAACTGAAGTTCAAAGCTCTAGGCTGCAAAGGAGTGACAGTTTCTTCAGCAGGTCTACTTGGGCCGGATTTCAAGAGTTGTATCTCTCTCATCAGCATCCGATTAGTTTCCTAATGCTGCCTCATCTATTCCTGTACACTACCAAACAAATTAAGAATTTAATCATTAGAAGCCAAAACAGGACCAGATCCCTGAGTAGTGGGAGCGGGGATAACATCCAAAGCCACATGACTTTCAGTTCCATGTGAAGAAGTTTGCATTCGTGGAGGAGGAGGTGGAAGCACCGAACCAATTGTTGCAGAGGTTGTAACAGACATGGTGGAAGAGCTCATGTTTGATCTCGAGGCCATTGAAAACAATGTAGCAAAAAGTTTTGACAATAGAAAGCCGAGTAATGATTTTACTAAAGTTTTTAGCAAAAATAGTACCACTTGCCCCACGGTGGGCGTCAAATTGTTTTGGTAAAAAATTACCGAAGCAATTAAGTGTTCAAATTAGTTAAGTGAGGTAGTGTGCTAGAAATAAGTGTCGAAAATATGTTAATCAAGTTAATTGCAAAAACAGTTTCAAGATACGGCTCAGGATATTGAGCTGTATTTATGATCAAACAATGAGCAAAAAAGTAAAGGTTGACACGTGATGTACGAGGAAAGCCCTTGATCAATCTAGATCGCCAGCACAAAACCTCGGGAGCTGACAATCGCAGCTGCCTTGTTCTTCTATTGCTTTAAATCTCAGGATACAGTGCAGGATGTGATGCGGATCAACTAGGTGTTACGATGTAATTCGATTACAAGTGTTTGTGTGTAGTGACTGCTGAAAGCTAGAGAGCAAAAGTGTTCGAAAGTGTGTGTGGAAGTTGCGTGCCTTAATCTGATCCGCCCCATCTATTTATAGTAAAAGAAATGCAACAAACTATCCTAATAAACCGGGGTCCGGCGAATATTCCCCACTTGAACGTTGTAGACCTGGTCTTTCGGGTTCAACGTCTCTCACATAACAGATACGCCCGAGTCTTGAGGAGAAGAAGTCCATCTGACCGTTAGCAACCCACAGCCACTAACCTGCACTTGGTTAATTTAGTTAACACCAGGATATGGCCCAGGATGATACCAATATCCTAATCCAGTATCCTGATCAAAAGTAAACAACCAAAAGCTGGATATTAGTCAGGATATATATACTCAGAAAATGGCCCATAACAGCGACCACGACAGATAACTAACCACAGTGCTTTGTGTCTAAAGCGACTGAAAAGGAATCAATCTTGTGGCACCGAAAAATGGCTCATATTCATTTGCGTAAAATGAATCATCTCATTCATAATAATCTAGTGGAGGGTGTCAATCTAAAGAATTTTCATCTGGGTGACAAGTGCATCAGCTGTAAAAAGGGTTTTAGAATTTCAGGATGCTGATGAAGATCCTATTCAAGTACCAGAACGTCTGGTCAGGGGATTATGGATGAGAATGGGATATGCTAGTTATGTAAACGATGTGCAGTATCTGAAGTCAAAACTCTCAAAAACATATAAATTCCTCGTGCATTCCATAATTCACGCATTACATCATCGGAAAGGAGAATTTGATGTGTCTGCAGACTTTATTATGTTTATATTAACAAGTTTGATCTTAAACAGGCCATTCAATATCTCACAGGTGATATTCAATCATATGGTAGACAATGTTCATGGTGAAAAGTTCCTACAGTATCCAAGATTCATACAAATGTTATTGGATGATCAAATTCCAAATCTACCAAAAGAAGATGATGATGATGAGATTGAATTGGATCACATGGATAATGCGACTTTGAAGAGATTGAATGTTTATCAAGGTCAAGACAAGCCTCCATACAGAAAGAAGTTTGGTGTAGTTGCTAAACCAGACTACACTGCTCCAGCAAACGACAGATGGAGACATGATGATAGTGATTCTGGCACAAAAGATAAGAAAATAGAGTCGTTCGTAAACAAAAGAGGAAAGTTCTGGCTTAAGGCAGAAGATAAGAAAAAGAAGAGAACTCCTACGCCAAGAACTCCAAAAGCTAACTCCAAAAGCAGCACTGATGTGTGTAAAATGCAACATATAAATTACATCAAATGAGGCATAAAACTAACCCTTTTTTAGTACTACTGTTGGAAAAAGTGTGCTTTTGTCTTCCTTTTGTATTTTCAGGACCAAATGAGCTTAAACGAACAAAAGGAACAAATATGCAGCAAAAACTAACATAAATACAAAGAAAAGGAATAAACATGTCATGCCCAACCCCTTCAATAGCATCTCCACAAGCAAAAACAAGAAACAGAAGGCTGACCACGGCCCGTGCCCATTGGACACGGGGGCATGGTCAGGTGTCTGCAGAAATGGACAAAGCTGTGGAAGCTTCTACGCCCACCACGGGGGCGTGCCCAGTTCAACACGGGGCATGGTCAACGCTAAGATTTGCAGAATCTTGCAAATCTTGATAGTACAGATATGCTTCTACACACGGGGCCGTGCCCAACGAACACGGGGCTGTGTGGAGCCTAATGCAGACAATTGCAATTTATGAAGGAAGAGAAAAGGGTTGGCCACGGGGGCGTGTCCAGTGGACACGAGGCCATGGTCGGGCTTCTGTTCAGGCTATAAATAGGGGTGCTTGGTTCACTTCAAAGGCATCCCTTGGCAAACCACCTCTCTCCCACTTTGCCACCACTCCACCACCACTACAACACCCACATCCACCACCATCATCCATCATCCACCTTAGAGTGTGTGTAGTAGTCTCGGGATCCAAGATTGATAATAAGAGTTCTTGTCAATCAAAGGCCATGTTTGGCTAAGTCTTTTACATCACTTGGTGAAGACAAGCATTTAATGTATTACTTTTGATTTTTAATCTTTTAGCACTTTTTATTTGGCTTTATATTAATGACTTTAATAACTAGTTTCTTATGTTGAAGGTGAAACTTCTTTATCATTTGTCCGTGGTGTCTTGGCATTACTTTACTGTCTATATAAAGTAAAAAAAATTCACCATTCATATCTCTACAGTCTATATAGAGATATGTTGGCTACCTGGTCGGGGGTTAAGGGAATGGTTTTGTAAGGTTCTTGCCTTGTTCAGTGTATAGATCCTGCAAGGACCTAGGTCAAGCTTACTAGGACCTCCTTCAATACCCACTAGTATTGGATAGAGGGGGTGCGAATGGCTTGATCCCCTTAGATGTAAACTACTATTAATACATTAAACCGGCAACTTGGGATTGTATCCCTGCTGACTTAAACCACTTAGCCGAGGGTAACGTCACCTTCAAAAGAGGGGCCTACCACTTTTCACATTAATAACTTAATTAATTTTCTTTCAATATTCCGGCCCTTTGGGATTGTATCCTTGCTGACTCAAACCACTGGGTTGAGGGTAACGTCACCTTCAAAAGAGGGGCCTACTTATATAACTAAGATAATCTCATAAAAAGTGAAAAAGTGCGGAAATCATCAAAGGATACATTAAAGGTGAGTCGGATCCAAGTGATTCATCTTATCTATCTGTTTTAATTTTATTTTAAGCCTTCTTAGTTTTTATTTTGCATGTTTAAAACCTTCTTAAAAAAATTTAGATTGATTAGACCTTTAGGATAAACTGGTATTAAAAGCTCTTGTGTCCTTGGACGACCTCGGTATCTTACCAACGCTACACTACGCTCACGATGGGTGCACTTACCCATGTGTGTGTTTAGTGTTAGTAGAATATCGTGTTTTATAAATTTAAAACTTGACTAATGTGTAAAATGGGCTTAAAATATTAACAAAACATATTACACCTTACACACACCAAGTTTTTGGCGCCGTTGCCGGGGACACAAGGATTTTAAGAAAGTTAGGAATCAACGGCCTAATCGTTTTTTCTTGTTTTTCTATTTTTTTTTAGGATTTTTCTTAATTTTTCAGCTTCTACAGACTTCAGCACGGGGCCGTGCCTGGTCGGACACGGGTCGTGCCCAGCATCCTTACTGGCAGTTTTTGTTTTCTGAGTTACAGAAGGGCGACCACGGGGCCGTGCGTAACAACCTGACTTTCAAAGTCAAAGTACAAGTCAAAGTCAAAGTCAAAGGAAGAAAGGATTGCTAACCAGATCTGTCATTTCTGACTTAATTATTGCTTGTACTCTTTGACTCATTAATCAATACCTTGCTTGACGATATTTTGTTTTACGATTTATTAATATAAGAAGTAACAATGCGATAAACGTAATTAAACGCTAATCTACTAAACACTGCAAATCGCTACCGCATCACAATTCGGATCGCAGGTTATCGATATTGTTTTACGTGTGTGTGCTATTATGTGTTTTACTTGTGTGTGCTTTCATATATTGTTGGATGTTATTCGAAAACGCAATCGCAACTCTATCGCATCGCATCGCAACCCGAAATACAAGTTACTTTTATGATTGTTAGGTTGGTTATGTTATTTGTGTAACTAAT
>JARYGA010004945.1:0-33182 GCA_030545235.1 Helianthus tuberosus
ATTGGTTAAACCAAATGGCATGACAGTAAATTCATAATGGCCATACCTAGTCCTAAAAGCGGTCTTAGGAATGTCCTCTTCCTGCACTTTTAATTGATGATACCCTAAGCGTAAATCGATCTTTGAAAAGAATCGAGCTCCTTGCAATTGATCAAACAAATCATCGATTTTCAGTAATGGGTATCGATTTTTAATCGTGACCTTATTCAATTCTCAGTAATCAATGTACATACGCATTAACCCGTCTTTCTTTTTGACAAACAAGATTGGCGCTCCCCATGGTGATGAACTTGGCTGTATGAATCCTTTTTCCAAAAGTTCGTCCAATTGTTTCTTTATCTCTTGCATTTCTGCTGGTGCCAAACGGTAGGGTGCTTTTGCAATTGGTGATGTCCCTGGTAGCAGATGAATTCTGAATTCAACTTCCCTGTCCGGTGGTAGTCCTGGTAGTTCTTCTGGAAACACATCTGGAAACTGAGATACTACTGGAATATCTTTCAGTTCCTTTCCTTTAGTGTTAATGATTAGGGAAATCATATACACTAATGATCCTTTCCTAGCATAACTTGATGTTTTCATCACAGAGATGAATTTTGTGGATCTAGATGGCTTATGTCCTTTAATTGTGATCTTTTCACCCTTTGGTGAATTTACTTGTATTGACTTTTGATCACATAGAATATTGGCTTTATTGGTTACTAACCAATCCATTCCTAATACAATATCAAATCCAGCCAGATTCATTGTGTAAAGATTAGCAATAAAGTTTTGGTTTGAAATTTCTATTCTTGCTCCCTGCAAGATTTCAGTAATTTTAATGGATTCTCCATTTGCTATTTCTACTAGACATTCTTGTTGGAGTTTAGTTAATGGTTGATTGAGAAGTTTGCAAAATGATGTATTAATAAAACTTTGGTTCGCATCAGAGTCAAATAACACTTTAGCAAAAACATCATTAACTAAAAACGTACCAGCAATCACGTTCGGAATCATCTTGGCTTCTTCTGCAGTCAGAACAAATGCTCTAGCATTTTTAGTAGTCTTGTTGTTCATGGCTGGAGCTAGTTTCGGACAATTTGGCTTAATATGACCTTGTTCTCCACAATTGTAGCATATCTTATTGTTAGGTTTCTTCCTGCAGTCTTCTTCCTTGTGTCCATATATTTTGCAGAAGTTGCAGTATATAGAGCATCATCTAGAATGCTTTCTTTTGCAATACTTGCAGTAAGGAGTAGAAGTAGAACCTACATTTTTCCCACGATTGGAATTTCCATAGCGAAATTCTTGGGTAAGCTTTTGAGCTAGGTTCTTCCTCTGGTTTTCTTCTCGCGTACCCACTAATTCATCAGTCAAGGTATTTGCTAGTTCTACAGCTTCTTCTATAGTTTGTGTTCTAGCTGCCTTGACTACATGTCTAATTTCACTGAATAATCCCCAGTTCTAACGGGAGCTTAATACTGGTTCTGGTGATGCAAGGGTTGGCACTATTCTAGCATATTCAAAGAATATAGTAGTGTAACCCTTACAGTCTACTCCAGTCTTTTTTGTGGTTTAAGAACTTATTGGCTATCTGTTCTTTTTCATTGGGAGGACATAATTTCCTTTCTACCATATTCTTAAACTCGGTCCATTCCATATTATAGGTTCTGTCACTTCCCCTAGACTAGAGGATAGTGTTCCACCATTCTAGAGCTGAATTCTTAAACAGATTGGAAGTAAACATGATTTTGTCTTCCTCTGCACACTTGCTTATTTTTAAGACTGCCACAGTCTTTTCTATCCAGCGTAGATCTGCAATGGCTCCTTCATTGCCCGAGAATTCTATTGGTTTACAAGACCAGAATTCTTTGTAAGAACAACCATAAGACATGGTTCTTCTTTTTTTTGGAATAGGCACTTGAAGTAATGGTCCATTGTTTACGCTGTGACTTGGTTCAGTAGGTGGTCGTTTACTTCCGCTATTACTTTTATTATTGCCTGCTTCCTTAACTGTCTTGATAATATATGGCATAGCGTCTATAATCCCTTGTGGCACTATGTGTTGGATGGCACTGTTATCTAATTGATTGTCGTTATTATCATTATTCTAGTTTTCTTGATTAACTTCGTTGTCTATCTGGATTATGAACATTTACCAAGTATTAATATCACCAAACTTACACACACACACACACACACACACACACACACACACACACACACACATATATATATATATATATATATATATTATTACTATTGCTGATAGGGGTTCATCCAATATTGCATGTGGTGTGTGTAAAATGCAACATATAAATTACATCAAATGTGGCATAAAACTAACCCTTTTTTTAGTACTAATGTTGGAAAAAGTGTGCTTTTGTCTTCCTTTTGTATTTTCAGGGTTAAAAGAGCTTAAATGAACAAAAGAAGCAAAAATGCAGCTAAATCTAACAATAATACAAGAAAAGGAATAAACGTGGCATGCCCGACTCCTCGACAGCATCTCCCCAAGCAAAAACAAGAAAACAGAAGGATGAACACGCCCCGTGCTCATTGAACACGGGGGTGTGCCCAAGTGTGTGCAGAAAAGACAAAGTTGTAGAAGCTTCTATTTCCCAACACGGGGGTGTGACCAGCGGACACGAGGTCGTGGTCAACGCTAAGATTCACAGAATCTAGGCAAATCTTGATAGTACAGATACGCTTCTGCACACGGGGTCGTGCCCAGCGGACACGGGGGCGTGGCCAACTAATGCAAACAAACTGCAATTAATGAAGAAAGAGAAGATGGATGGACACGGGACCGTGCCCAACGGACACGGGGACGTGTCCGGGCTTCTGTGCAGGCTATAAATAGGGGTGCTTGGCTCACTTGGAAATCATCCCTTGGCAAACCACTTCTCTCACACTTCACCCACCCACCCACCACCACCATCACAACCCACATCCACCACCATCATCCATCATCCATCATAGAGTGTGTGTAGTAGTCTCGGGATCCAAGATTGATCGTAAGAGTTCTTGACAATCAAAGGCCATGTTTGCCTAAGTCTCTTACATCACTTGGTGAAGACAAGCATTTAGTGTAATACTTTTTATTTTTAATCTTTTCACACTTTTTATTTGGTTATGTATTAATGACTTTAATAACTAGTTTCTTATATTGAAGGTGAAACTTCCTTATCATTTGTCCGTGGTGTCTTGGTGTTATTTTACTGTTTATATAAAATAAAAGATTTTCACCATTCATATCTCCACGGTCTATATGGAGATATGTTGGCTACCTGGTCAGGGATTAAGGGAACGGTTTGGTAAGCGTCTTGCTTTGTTCAGTGTATAGATCCTGCAAGGACCTGGGTCAAGTTTAGTAGGACCTCCTTCAATACCCACTGGTATTGGATGGCGGGGGTCCGAACTCCTTGATCCCCTCATATGTAAACTACTATTAATACATTAACCCGGCTACTTAGGATTGTATCCCTGCTGACTCAAACTACTTAGCTGAGGGTAAGGTCACCTTCAAAAGAGGGGCCTACCACATTACGCATTAATAACTTAATTAATTATCTTTCAATAATCCAACCCTTTAGGATTGTATCCTTGCTGACTCAAACTACTGGGTTGAGGGTAACGTCACCTTCAAAAGAGGGGCCTACTACTATAACTAAGATAATCTCTTAAAAAGTGCAAAAGTACGGAAATAATCAAAGGTTACACTAAAGGCGAGTCGGATCCAAGTGATTCATCTTGTCTATCTGTTTTTATTTTTCAGCATTTTTAGTTTTTATTTTCATGTTTAAACCTTTTTCTAAAATTTTGATTTGATCAGACGTTGAGGATAAACTGGTACTAAAAGCTCTTGTGTCCTTGGACGACCTCGGTATCTTACCAACGCTATACTACGCTCACGATGGGTGCACTTGCCCATATGTGTATTTAGTGTTAGTAAAATATCGTGTTCTATAAATTTAAAACTTGACTAAAGTGTAAAAAGGGCTAAAAATATACATAAATATATATCACACTCGACATGCATCAAGTTTTTGGCGCCGCTGCCGGGGACACAAGGATTTTTAGAAAGTTAGGAATCAACGACCTAATCGTTTTTATTATTTTTCTGTTTTTTTAGGATTTTTCTTAAATTTTCAGCTTCTGCAGAACTCAGCACGGGCCGTGCCCGCTGAACACGCCCCCGTGCCCAATCTTTGGTACTGGCAATCCTGTTTTAAGTCAGACAGTAGCTGAACACGGGGCCATGCCCAATCAACACGTTCCATGCCCAAGTATCAGATACTGAAAACAGAACCGTAAGATCCCGACGGTTGGTAATTTCTGACACAACTATGAGTGATACTGATAATTTTTACTTCCGGCCCTCTTATGGTACGTGGTGTCAAATATGTGGCGGAAATCATGAAGATTTAAAATGTTATTTTTTAAATTATAAGCCCCACTATATAGACCCATTTTTTTCCTGTAGCCTTAAGAGGGGCAAAAGTAAAAATAATCCCTATCTCTCCCTCGAATGCTCTCAATCGACTCTTCTAGGAGAAATGCTTCTTGATGAGTTATTTCAAATGGAAGATCTAATTCTTAATTGGGTAAAAGAACTTCAGATGGATATCATTAATTCACCTCACGACGATACCCAAGAAGAATTATTGAGATCGCATTCGAATAAAAACAACTTCGTTGTTCCCGATACCGCCTCTAACTCTCGTGAAGACTTGAACGATAGTCGTCCCTGTGTTGATTGTGCCGTGAAGGACTCCCCATCGACTTCCTTCGATGCATACATAGACCCAAGCGATTCAACATACACCTTCTTTAACGAGAGCCCGGGAAAGGGTTGGACTTGTCCACCTACATTTAGCATAGGAATCACCCTTACCGCCAACCTCTTGCGTTCTCGTCTAAATCTAGAGCAACTTAGGTATCTCAGGCACTTCGGTGTTGTTCCATCCAGTAAGGAACCACCTGATCCGGATAAATTCCTTAAAAATAGACGAAACTTCATAAACAGCCTCTAGACATATGGCCGTGTCCAGGTCAGCACGCCCTCGTGTCCACCAAAAGATTCCCATCTGACTTTTGGTCAGAATACGGACAAAATGTGTCCAGCCGACACGGGGCCGTGTGCAGCGTGCTGTCGTTTTCTATAAATGCAGCCAAGATTCCTGCACATTTGGACCACTCCAAAGACAAAGATCTGGTGGGATCTTCACACATACCATCCTAGGTATATTCTAAAGAAGGTTCCCAACAACCATCTTGTCTTTTCTACTTTTGTCCATTACCTTCTTCTTCAATTTTTCCTTCAACACCTCCATGAGAGCTTGAAATCACCATGGTTCCAAGCTTTATCATGATGTTTGTTAGATTTTTATTCAAGGAATCTTGCTAAAAATAAGTTCTGCAACATTGTTTTAAGTTATTTCTGTTTAAAAATGCTTTAAAAGTCAGAAAAATAATTTGAAACTCCAAGATTCCTTGTTCTAAAAATCTGCAGACAAGTGAACACGGGGCCGTGCTCATTGAGCAGGGGGCCGTGTCTGAGGTACTGTTCCAGTAAAATTGAACTCTTTTCGGTCTGTTTTCTCATAATGGCGAGCAGAACTAGCGAAATATCTTCATCGCACTCCAGGAACAACCGAAAAGGGAGAAGGTCATCAACGGTAGAAGACTCTCTTGTAAACTACGTTTACGCTTTAAGAGAGGCCATTGATGAGATAACGGGAGTAGAAGAAGCATTGGTCGACCGTATCAATCATTTAACGGTGGGACTAGAATGATGTCTTCGAGAGGTCAACCATTTGCACCAAAGGTTGAACATTCTCGCTTCTCCTCCTTTGGTACCAATCATCACCCAAAGGGCATGTAATGTGGTACCGGAAGTCATCATACCGGCCGAGTGGTACACCATACACCCGGAGCCCCCTCGAGACATATTACGAGGGGTTCCGGTTGGTGTCACTCCCCCTCCACAAGATGTTGAAGAAAATGAGCCCGCCTTCTTCCGCCCAAGAGAGATAGAAGAATGGCTTCAACAACATCTAGGGGACACCCCTCGGTTTGGAGTTCTACGAAGCCTTTAAATTCCTATTGTAAGAGTAGAACTCCCTAGGATGATTTTATGTATCACTTGACCTATTTTAAGACTTTTAGTTTTTATTTTTCTGCTTTGTTTTTAATTTTCTAGGACCCTATGTAATGTGTTGTTTTAATGAGATGATGGTTTTAATTAAATTGGTGTTTGGATGATTTGGTAATGGGTAAAACACACTCGGGATGGTGAAGGATACTAAGGGAAACTTGAACCAACACCCCATGCACAAAAACAGAGCCTCCCGACAATTTTTCTTCATTACAGCAAGTTCAGCACGGGCCGTGCCCAGCTAACATGGCCCCGTGCTGAAAGATCTGCAGAAAATCGCCCAGTTCAGGTAACTGGACACGGGGCGTGTTCACTGAACACGCCCCCGTGCCCAGGCTTCTGTTACTTTCTAAAAATTTCTGTTACTGGCAACCTGAACACGGGGCCGTGCCCGGACACCACGGGCCCGTGTCCAGCTGCCCAGTAACATAGAATTTTGTTTTTAACGCACCGTTTACACATTCAATCAACCTAAAAACTTATTTTTGGGACACATTGATGACAATGTGTAATTTAAGTGTGGGGGGATGCTAAAACCTTTAATTTTGCAAGTCCTAATTACAAGCCTTACACAAACTCTATTGGAACCGCTAAACACCCCAAATTTTTTCAAAAACTTTTCATTTTTTTTTACTTGTCTTGGTTTAATTTGGGAATTACAAATTCTAAAAAGGTTATATTTTTACAAATTTACAACCGATAGCGTCATGATAAAAAGAACCAACATAAGGAAAATTATGAAACGGCATGACAAATCTAGTTAAAATTTGATTATATATACTTGATCACATAAAAACCCATTCCCACAAAAAGTGAGTTTTGAGCCTTTAATGAGCATACAAATACACATCTTTAAACTAAATGCTCATTTTTCGTTTATTGTGTGAATAGCTGCTTGGTTTCTTACGACTCTAGAACTTGCCATGACGATACATTCCCGGTCCTTACCAACTTAAACCCATGTAAGTAAATGATGGAGGCATTAGGGCTAACCTTTTTTCTTTCAACACCATTATTTTTCTTTTTTTTTACCACCTACCCAAAATCCCCCTAGTTAACCCCTTTGAGCCTAAACCTTTTCATTTCTAAACTCACAAAACAAACACCCTTTACCCACCAAAACCCTTTTTTTTTATTTTAAACCCTTTATTTTAGTAAAAAGCTCGGTTTTTTCATATGACATTCCTTATCAAAAAAAAAAAAGATGAAAATGATGAAGTCAAGAAATAAACAAACAAGTTCATCAAAAAGAACTTTGTTTGAATAAATGTTTCATTAGAATAAAAAGTCATAAAATGTAACACTCTACTCGTTTTTAAGATGATTTATTATAAACAAGGCCTTAGTACACCAAAACTTTGATTTAGATATCAAACATGAGGAAATTTTTAACCAAGTTAACATCTTAGACAAGTACTACTAGTTTTACAATCCCAAATAAAACAAGTATTAAAGTGTTAGCTAAATAGACATTGCTTTAAACATGATTAAGTAATCGCGGAAGCTTCAAAAGATCGTGTTCGGTTCTTGGAATTGTGCTTGATCGCCATCCGGATTAGGTCCATCGTCACCTATGGTCAAAACCACATAAAAGATTAGTTTTGACACCTTAGAATCAAGTAAAAACAAGTTCCTTGGTTTAACAATGAAAAATAAACAAAAATTGGACGGAATGGGGCGGTCGCGCCCCGCGACCGAGTTAACAACAGTCGTCGCGGCCCGCCACGGCCGTCGCGTCGCGCGACGGTGAGTCCCTTTTGCCGTGGCGTGGCACGAGCACCGATTTCAACAGAAGGTTTGTTGCTGGGAGCTGTATATCAGCCCAACATCACCAATTTCCACTTATAAACTCTAAACTATCATAACTTTTGACTCGAGTGTCCGATTTAGCCGATTCTTTTTCCTACGCGTCCGTAATAAAATTACCGACGTACCTATCTTAACCATTGAGTCAGAAATGGAATGTTCGGTTATGAGCCAATAAATGCACAATATATCCGTTTGACCCGTAAAGTTATTACACTATTCTAACTAGTAACATTTTATGGCAACAAGGCGTATTTACCTCAACTTCTGAGGCTTACAACCACTGGCGTTTCATTACCATACTTATGGCTTCACGCTCTCATGAACCGTTTTCGCCACATGCCCATCTAAACAACGTTTTATTACTACTATTCAATTTATTTGACCCGTTTGGCTCATTTACGGAATCCTCCGTTTCTAATGACTACCAAACACTTCCTAGTCTATTTACGATGTATTCAATTTATAGCGAACAATATCACTTTACCTATCATCAACCTTTATATCAAAACGCAAATAAGAACAATTAACATAGCTAGTTTACAAAATGTAACATAACAAGTTACATACCTTCAAAGCACGCCCTTCAAACGCAAGTCGCCATCGGCTTGTCCACTTGACGCTCCGGTATCCTTTCCTCTAGAGTTCAATCATGGCATGTTTAGAACTCTTTTCAAATTATATATCGCATAGTTTGCCGAAACATCACAATTATGCGTTTTAACTTTAAATTTCAGTGTTAAGCCTTCTTTGAGGCATTTCCACAAACACTTTAAGGGCATAATTCTACATGGTTTAATAACAAGTTCTTAACTTGTCATCTAGCCCAAAATTTACATCAATCAAACTATCTTACATAAATGTTAGCCTCTATAATTCTGAAATCACTTCACAAATGTCAAATTACCCTAGAACAACTCCCAATTTCCTAGTGTTCAACAATTTCTATATAACACACTAGTCACCTACAATGGTGTTCATGGATTTTGCTAGAATTAAGTACGATTTCATCATGTACTTGTCTAGGGTTTACTCCTAGACACCACAACGTTCCTATTTCATCTATATAACACACATGCATCATCAGATTTTGAATTCTCTAAATTCATGAGAATTTCAAGTAGAGAATTTTTATCAAATTTCACATACCTTATGATCTCCTTACGATGGGGATCACTAATACAAGCTCGGATTTCGTTTTGGACTTGATTTTGGCCTTCAATTTTAGGGATTAAGTAGTAACTAGGGTTTGAAGAGGAGCTCCAAGTCGCCCCCTGTGTTTCAATCGACCAGACACACTTTTTGTGTGTGTTTGGTGTGTGTTTTGTTTAATTAATTGATTTTCGTTTCAATTTTAACACCTTCAGTCCCTCAACTTTCGTTTTTATTTTGTTTTAACTCTTTAACCTACTCATAAGTCACCATCTAACTAGGTTAGTGTCATTCCTAGTTAGTTTATTTTGCTTATTTATTTACAACTTATTTGTAATATAAGATTTTGTATTTTCGGGGTGTTACAAGTCCACCCCCTTAAAAGGGGTTTCGTCCCCGAAATCAAAGTACGTACCGAATAGTGTAGGGTAGAGATGTCGCATTTCCTCTTCGGACTCCCATGTAGTGTCCGAACCTTTCCTATGCTCCCACTTGATCTTAACTTGATCAATTTTCTTATTTCACAAATGCTTAACTTTTCGATCTAGAATCTCTAATGGCCTTACCGCATAATTCAGGCTATTATCCACCTCGATATCGTCATAATGGATATAAGTTGTTTCCTCCGCTAGACATTTTCGCAGTTGTGATACATGAAATGTGCCATGTATTCCACTCAACTCTTCCAGTAGCTCGAGGCGATAGGCTACCTTGCCAATCCGTTCAATGATTTTAAATGGCCCGATATACCTCGGACTTAGTTTCCCTCTCTTTCTGAATCTGATAACACCCTTCCATGGGGACACCTTTAACATAGCCATATCGCCCACCTGAAATTCAATCGGTTTTCGTCTTTTGTCGGCATAAGACTTTTGCCTGTCTTGGGCCGCTTTCAAATGAGCTCGTACCACATCAATTTTCTCATTAGTGGCCAGAACCACGTCTTTATGGGCCAATTCACGCGGACCCACTTCACCCCAACACACCGGGGTCCTGCATTTCCTACCATATAACATCTCGTACGAAGCCATACCGATGCTTGCATGGTAACTATTATTATACGAGAATTCGGCCAACGGTAGATAAATGTCCCAACTTTTCACACCCCGATATTTCCACGTATTACCGGTGGGCCCGGTGGGGAGTATCGCGACGTAGTTCGTAACATTACAGTCAAACAACACAATATTTAAATTCACAGCGAAAGCAAATGAAAGATATATTTCAACCGAATATAATTGTAATATCAAGTATCACAAAAGTTGAAAATAATCCAAAGGAGGATCAAAAAAATAAATAGGAAACATTGTTCAACAGTTTTGACATCCAAGCTTGCGAGACTTATTGAGGACGCTAGGAGAAAGCCAGCCTAGTTCGCGTAGTACCTGCACTTAACCTTTTTGGTAAAATACGTCAGTTTACACTGCGAAATACATTCAACCGACTCATTTTGAAAAGTTTAATAAAAATTGATTTGAATGCTCGTGGCACAAACTTTTTATAACTTGGGATAATTATTTGAATATAATACTTGTAAAAGAATTACATGTTCCTTATGCGTTCAGTAGCCCGATCCGTAGACCGGGTTAAAGATCAATAGACACACCACATTATTTATTTATGCACTGACGGGTGTACGCCTACACCCCATGCTCAGGCCGTGGCCATCTCGTAAGATGATGCCAAGGATATCCGGGACATGGTCATTAACCCCCCAAAGGCTTTAAGCAAACAAAACATTTCAAAACGGGCATATCAATTATTTAACCTCTATTCGATTAAAGATTCAATGCCGGACCAAGCGGTATTTTATATATCGTACCCCAAGCCCGTATAAGGGAAAATAAGTTAAAAGTATTTACCTTTGCAAGTATCAATCACAAATAGCAAGTGCGTGTAGCATTTACCGGGTCTCCTATTCTGGAAAGAAGGTTTATAATAACCTATTAGAATCTTAACGGGTCTTTAATTAAGCCTAAACTTAGACCGATTAGTTTTAATGAAAGATACGGTTCGATCGCGTGATTAAGCGAAGACCGGAATAAAATGTGGTTTAGACCCGACAAGTCGGAAGACTTGTATAATATGGGTAAACTAAACACATTCTGGATTTTGAGGTAAAAACGATAAGGTTTGACCCGTTTCGGCTAGTTTATGCAAACTAGTTACATAAACCGAACCGAACGCGCAAGAGGCGTAATGGGTAACCATGAGAGTCATTTACAGGTTTCCTAAGTTAATATGTTTTAAATATGTTGGGATATCAGTAGGATACCTTCCATTATGCCCAAAACGAGTTAAATCTCAATTTAAGCCCCGTAGGGGTATTTTGGTCATTTTAAAGATTATAAAAGAGATTAAATGAAATTCTGAGATTCGGGTCTGAATATATCAGTAAATTAACTTAATTTATCAGGTCATATCAGTTGGTGATACGTCTTATATGACAAAATGGTTTTAAACCCAAACTATGCGTTTAATACGCTTAAAAAGCCATTTTAAGCGATTTCCGGGTTATACATGAAATCCGAGTTTTCTGCTCAGGTTATAAAGTTCAAAATACTTCATTTATTATTTAAAATTAGTAGCAATTGGATTGGTGTCAAAATATTATGTAAAACTCATTTTATGAACAAAAAGGGTATAATCGGTATTTACCGAATCAACGCCATAACCTTAGGTTATGAGCAGGTTAAAAATAATTAAAAATCTTCAAAAATCCCAAAATATTATATTACATCAGTGGGTAAAAGGTTTGGTGTCAAAAATTGGTTTTAGATAGGCTTTATGCTAATGACGCCGTTTAATTACTAAAAAGCGTTCTAATTACGTCATTGAGCATAACTCCTAATCTAGACCTCCAACTGATGTGAAAATTTAGGGACATGTTTATGAATCAGTAATAAAGATTATTGTCCTTTCACATTTCCAAAATTCTCGTTTTATGGTCAAAAGGGCATTATGGTCAACATTAAGCAATTAACGGAAACATGTAAACGAATTGGTCAATCAACGAACCAACCACAGAGGGTTATACTATCATGTGACCTGGTCCTAAGGGAGCTCTAGTGCATTTCCAAATCATACTAAATCGGGTCAGAACTGAAGTCAAAGCAAAAGTCAAAGTTTTGCGACTTTCGGTTCCGAACCGGGTCTAAACAGAAAATTGTCGGATCAAACAAGCTTAGACCAGTTCTTATACTTATTACCAAGTTATATGAGTGATAAAATAGGTTACATGCCTTCTAAATTGCTAATGACATGTTAATTTTCAAATTAAGTTTCTGTTGACTTTTTATAAACAACTTTGACCCGACATTTGATCTAGTTAGAGCGGGAATCAGAGGGTGCCCTTTTAAGGGGGTATTGCCCACATAATTACCAACTTATAACTACCTTCAATTCGACTAATCACTGGACCATTAATGATTAATTGCTAAGTCAAATGTTAATTATGACGGTTTGACTTTTAAGCTAATAACTAGGCAAAACTCGATTAAGGAAGGTCAAAGGTACTTACCAAAGTCTAATGCACGACCAGGGATGCTTAGAGAAGGCTCTTGAGCTCCAAAGATGATCAGAAGATGAGTTGTGAGTGAATGATCAAGCTTGCACACAAAGGGGCTTTATATAGTGCTTGTGATTGCACAAGATCATGCAAAAACATGCTACCATTGATCCCTGATCATCAACAAGTGTCCCTAATGTCTAAAAGCAAGCCTAGGCAACCCTTGGTGTTGAGAAAAGGCAAAGTAAGTCGGTTAAAATGGACATGGTAGACACCTAGCAAAGATTTCGGCATCAGAGGGCCCCTCGCGCCATGCGTAGCCCCCCTTAGGGTCACTCACATCGCGCGACGCCCTTCTGATCCAAATCCAAATTTTAGATTTTTTGTGTTTTGGTCCTTGGTCCTTATAAAGTTGTTTCGACATTATTTCTTGCATTATGAGCCCTCCAAATTGACTTATAAGGGCTTCAAGACTTATACCCACTTTGTTAAGCCCTTGGTTAACTTTGTTATCACCCGAAAAGTCATAAACTTCATCGTTGACGCTTTTAACCCCTCTTATACGAATTTTATCATAACTTTCTCATACGATAACGAAACTTGGTGAAATTTTTATCGTGCATTCTAGTGAGCATAATTAATCGTTACAAAGCTTCGGGTTTGCTAAAAGGTCACTCAGAGGTATACTTTAAACATGTTGACACATTTAACCCCTGTAGCTTGTAATCTCTCACTTTCTTTCACAATTAGCTTCGTATGATCCATGATTCATTCGTTTAAGGGTATAAGCATCATGTAGGGTTATTGTAAAGTATATTTATCCATTGTTGACATGTTGAACCCTTATATTCACATACTTTCCATGTTTGTCAACTTTAGTCCCTCTAGAGTATTCTTTCACACGTTCAAGCTTATGACACGTGTCAATACATTATAGGACGTGAATTTTCGAGGTGTTACATCCTCACCCCCTTAAAAGAAATCTCGACCTCGAGATTTACTGAAATAAATAAGGGTACTTTTCTTTCATCGTGGACTCAACCTCCCATGTGTATTCGGGACCTCTACGGGCATCCCATTTTACCTTTACAATCGGTACGTGCTTCCTTCGAAGCTTCTTAACCCGTCGATCTTCGATCGACATATGTTTTTCAACAAAATTCAATCTCTCTTCGATGTGCACATCTGTATGTGGTATGACTAGTGATTCATCAGCGAAACACTTCTTCAGATTGCAGATGTGAAATACATTATGAATACTATTGAGCTCTTCAGGTAAGTTTAACTTATAAGTAACTGATCCGACACATTCGATGACCTCGAATGGTCCTACGTATCTCAGACTTAACTTACCTTTCTTACCAAATTGCATCACTCCCTTCCAGGGTGATACTTTAAGCAACACTTTATCACCTACCTCGAATTTCAGAGGTTTACGCTTTAGATCTGCGTAGCTTTTCTGCCTATCCCTGCCAGCTTTCAGGCGGTCACGAATCTGGACAATCTTGTCTATCATTTCAAAGACTATTTACGGTCCTGTTAGTTGGACATCTCCAACTTCCGCCCAACAAACGGGAGTTCTGCACTTTCTACCGTATAAGGCCTCGAAAGGCGCAGCCTTGATGCTGGTACGGTAGCTATTGTTATATGAGAACTCGATTAATGGCAGGTGGTTATCCCAACTACCACCTAAGTCGATTACACATGCACGAAGCATGTCTTCCAACGTTTGGATTGTACGCTCACTCTGTCCGTCCGTCTGAGGATGGTAAGCCGTACTGAAATTTAAGCGTGTGCCCAAAGATTGTTGGAAACTTTTCCAAAAATGTGAGGTGTATCTAGTATCCCTGTCGGAGATAATAGACACAGGTACGCCATGTAGAGATACAATCTTATCTACGTACAATTGGGCTAACATGTCGGAGCTATAGGTCTCCTTAATGGGTAGGAAATGTGCGGACTTAGTCAGTCTATCTACTATCACCCATATCGTATCATTCCCTTTCCTTGTCTTTGGCAACTTGGTGATGAAATCCATTGTTACCATTTCCCACTTCCATGTGGGAAGTTCAGGCTGTTGTAGCAAACCTGACGGCTTTTGATGTTCTGCTTTGACTTGCGCACACGTCAAGCATTTAGCTACATAGGCAGCTACAGACTTCTTCAAGCCTATCCACCAATAGTTTGCCTTTAGATCCTGGTACATCTTGTCTGCTCCAGGATGAACAGAGTATTTGGAACTGTGGGCTTCCTGGAGGATGACATCTCGAAGTCCCCCATAAATTGGAACCCATATTCATCCATTCAATCTCAGAATTCCGTCCTTGCCCTGAGATAACTGTTCTTCGGTTACTCCTAGCTTTTCGTTAGGATAGTTAGCTTCCAACACAGCTTCCTTCTGTGCAGCTAACAACCTTTTGTTCAAACCATTCTTTATTTCAATGCTCTTGGCATTGATTCTGATGGGTTTCACCCTTTCCTTTCGACTCAAGGCATCAGTAACTACATTCGCCTTTCCAGGATGGTATCTTATTTCACAATCATAATCATTTAAGGTTTCCATCCAACGTCGTTGCCTCATGTTTAAATCCTTTTGGTTAAATAGGTGCTGGAGGCTCTTGTGATCAGAATAAATCACACACTTGATACCATATAAATAGTGCCTCCATAGCTTCAGTGCAAATACAACGGCACCCAACTCCAAGTCATGGGTGGTGTAATTCTTTTCATGCACCTTTAACTGACGTGAAGCATAGGCAATAACCTTTCCTTTCTGCATAAGCACACATCCCATCCCAGTGTGTGATGCATCACAATATACCACAAACTCTTCTATTCCATCAGGCAATGTCAACACAGGTGCATTGCTTAGCTTCTGTTTAAGGATATCAAAGGATTCTAGCTGCTTAGGGCCCCAATCGAACTTTATTTTCTTCCTAGTCAAAGAAGTTAGGGGTGCAGCAATCCTTGAAAAATTTTCAATGAAATGCCTATAATATCCTGCCAATCCCAAGAAAATGCGAATTTCTGTGGGCGTCTTCGGCTCTTGCCAATTCATGACAGCTTCAACCTTAGCGGGATCCACTTGGATACCACGCTCACTAACCACATGTCCAAGGAATTGGACTTCTCGAAGCCAGAATTCACACTTCGAAAATTTGGCGTAAAGCTTCTCCTGTTGAAGTAGTGAAAGAATACATCGAAGATGCTTCTCATGATCAGCTTGGTTCTTCGAGTAGATGAGGATGTCGTCAATGAAGACGATGACAAATTTGTCCAAGTAGGGCTTGCAGACGCGATTCATGAGATCCATGAATGCGGCAGGTGCATTGGTGAGCCCAAAAGGCATCACTAGGAACTCGTAATGGCCATAACGAGTCCTAAATGCAGTCTTGTGTACATCTTCATCTTTAACCTTCAATTGATGATAGCCTGACCTCAAATCGATCTTGGAGAAGTAACTTGCCCCTTGAAGCTGATCGAACAGATCGTCGATCCTGGGCAACGGGTACCTATTCTTGATAGTGACCTTATTAAGCTCACGGTAATCGATGCACAGACGCATCGATCCATCCTTCTTCTTGACAAATAAGATCGGTGCTCCCCATGGAGACGAACTTGGCCTAATGAAACCCTTGGCTAGCAATTCATCTAGTTGCGTTCTCAATTCCTTCATCTCTGTTGGTGCCAACCTATACGGTGCTCTAGCAACTGGTGCTGCTCCAGGGATGATGTCAATTCTGAATTCCACTTGTCTATCTGGTGGTAAACCAGGTAGTTCTTCAGGAAAAACTTCAGGGTATTCAGAAATAACAGGGATATCCTCAATCTTAGGCTTCGGCTCATCGATAGTCACTTGTGCCATGTAGATGACACAACCCTTCTTTAAACACTTAGAGGCCTTGAGCATAGTCACTTGCTCAGGCAGTCCATACTGGGTATCTCCCTGAATGGTAAGCGATTCGCCAGACGGATTCTTGATCACCACTTGCTTCTTATTGCAGACAATCTGGGCCTGGTTATGAGATAACCAGTCCATACCCAAAACTATGTCGAAACCGGCTAATTTCAAAGGAAGTAGGGACAAAGGAAAAGAGTGGTTCTTAATGGATATAACACATCCATCTAACACAGTTGAGACGGTTTCTATGGTGCCATATGCTAATTTCACCTCATACTTCACACTTAAGGTTTTTACTGGCAATTTCAACAACTCACAGAATTTATTATCTACAAATGATTTATCAGCTCCTGAATCAAATAACACTCTCGCATAAACATCATTTATAAGGAAGGTACCTGTGATCACATTGTCGTCCTGCACAGCTTCCTTCGCATCCATTCTGAAGACCCTAGCATTGGTCTTCTTTCCTTCATCAGCCTTCTTTGCATATTTTGGGCAATTTGTCTTAATGTGCCCTTTTTCGTTGCAACTGTAGCACGTTGCGTCCTTCAGTTTCTTGCACTCTAGGGTCTTATGTTCCGAAGATTTGCAAATCCCACATGGCCTCGACTGAGACTGGGATTTTGACTCAAGTCTGCACCTCCCAAAGTGGTGCTTCTGACAGATCTTACACTTGGGCTTATCTCCAGATTGATGCCCATCCTTCTTAGAACCAGACCCCTTCTTGTGGTCATTGTTTCCCCTGTGCTTCTTATCTGACCTTCGTGAATTGTCAGCTTCCTTTTCTCGGCATCCGTGTTCCTCAGCGATCTCTGCCTGACCGCGTCCAGTGTGAGAGACAAGGATATATCAGCTATAGATCTGAAAGTAGCTGGCCGAGAGGCTTTCACGCTTGCCTTAATTTCTGGTGCTAAACCCCCAATGAAACGAGCTATTCTTTTGGGTTCCGGGGTCACCAGATGAGGAACCAACCTTGACATTGTATTAAAGCTCGTAAGGTAAGCTTAGCAATCCAGATTCTTCATCACCAACGATAGGAAATCAGACTCAATCTTTTCAACCTCATGCTGAGGACAGTAGTTGTCCCGGATGAGGGTAACAAATTGTTCCCATGTCATATTGTACAGTGGAATCTTCCCAGTAGCTTGAATCAACGATCTCCACCAGGCTAAGGCCTCACCTTTGAACGATTGAGACACAAACTTTACCACATCTCTATCAGCGCACCCGCTGATATCAACCACTGTGTCCATCTCATCCAACCATGTCATGCAGTCTATAGCCCTTTTTTCCCCATTGAAATCCCTGGGTTTGCATGACACAAAGTATTTGTAGGAGCAACCCTTATCACGGGGTCCTTGATTCAGTATTACCCTTTGAGATGGGACACTTTGCTGATTAGAAGAGTGACGATCGTCATCATCTTTCTTTGGTTCTTCCTTCTTGGAGGGTGGCTAGCTGTGAGCCTCAGAATGAGTCTTAGGCTTTGAATGGGGTACTGATTGGGCTCTGCTACGA
Source organism: Helianthus tuberosus (assembly GCA_030545235.1). Classification (NCBI taxonomy): domain Eukaryota; kingdom Viridiplantae; phylum Streptophyta; class Magnoliopsida; order Asterales; family Asteraceae; genus Helianthus; species Helianthus tuberosus. Next base: position 18,025 of record JARYGA010004945.1, read on the forward strand.
GTACCACTTGTTTCACTATACTGCCTATCCAAGGCTTTTGTAACAGCATTGTCGATTAATGCCTGGAGTTCAGCACCAGACACATTGAATCTGGTGGTGTCATTATTCTCCTTTGGCCGACTATTGATTTCATCAGAGTCCGCCATGTATCTTGAACTGTTACATAAGATATCGACAATAATTTATTTGGCAGTTTATTATGGAATTGCCTTTTAGGGCAATTCATTAACCATGGTAAACATAGACCACATTTGGTTAATTTGTTACTTACACTTATTTAGGGTTTTATTATAACCTATCCTAATTATCAAACAATAACAGTATTATTAGCACAAAAGGCCTAGTCACAGGGACATTTTAAATCATAAGCCATGATTTCGGAGAATCAAGGCATTAAGGTTTGAACATAGTTCATTACCTTTCTCTGACAGGGAGTCGTAGACTACTACTGTCTTTTGTCTTATATGACAATTAGTATGGCCCGTAGACACTATATTACCAATGGATGGTCAACATATGATCATCTTAATTGATGATTTAAACCCATGATTTATAGATCATTAAGTTAGGTTAGGAATCTTTTGAAGAATCCTTATATAAGAATGACGTGTGTGATTTTAACAAATCACGTCTGCCAGGAGCGTTAACATGTTTTCAGATGTTAACAGGGATCCGAATCTTTTAAACAGGTCTTACCATCTTGGCCAAGTCTTATAATGACATGTAAGCTAGGTTATACCTTTGAGATTCTTAATTAATATATACTAGGCAGATTATTTTAAAAGGAATGATTTTGATTTATTTATTTCATGTATAATATATTTATGCATATAGTGACAAAAAAATGAAATTTATAATCTTAACATTCCATTAATATTAAAAGAGTACACATCGCCCTAAACGGGACTTTTAACAGAACAATTCACCCACGCAGGGGCCAAACTAAAATACAAGTCCACGCAGGGACCAAATACTTAAACAGATGTCCACGCAGGGACTAAAAGACAAGTCCACGCAGGGACTAAATACACAGATAAATGTCCACGCAGGGACTTGATTGAAATACAAAATACAACAGTACATGTGGGGATTTAATGATCCCTCTTCTTCTTCCCCTTTAGCAAGCTTGCCAGGCCTTTGAGGAATCCCCTGTTGTTCCTGCGTTCTTCCTGAAACTCATGCTCCACCCGACTTAGTCTTTGGAGGATTTCCTCTTGTTCCGGTGGGGAAAATCTTGGTGGCTGCGACTGCTATCGAATCGGTGGTCGAGCAGGTATTTGATATCCATGAGTTGGATATCCCACTCCCCAAGGAGCTCCATACGGTCCTTCCGGATGTAGGGCGTTGTAGTTTGCCGCAACCAGGTACGGGTCGGCTTCAGCATAGTTATAATGAGTGTGAGTCGGCCGCTCAAACGGATAGTACTCCATTGAACCGGCGTATGCAGGAATCGGGTTATCAAAACCCATCGGTGGTGGTTGTGGTGCAGCTGGTGCGGAACTCACCTCAGGAATTGGGTTTGAGGGCCCACCCATTTGTGGGTCTTCCTGTAGTGGCGGGTAGTGACTGCCATTGGAGTGTCGAGCGGTGCTAAAGTGGAAATCCCCTGCTCGCGCAGACATACGTGCGCCCGTTCTCCTACGCCTTGGTGGTTCTGGAGGTGCTTGATGAACTGGCGGCGATGGAGGTGGTGGCGTGACTGCCACAAATCGTGAATTCCAAGAGGGATCCTGCTGCTGCGGCTGGTGAGAAGGTGTGAAGTACCATTCATGTTGGTTAAACCTCGCTTGAAAACTGTCTGGACCACCGTAGGGTGATCCGTGGAAAGAAGATCCATCAGAGATCTCGATGGGATGGTTGGGGGTACCGCTTGCAGGTTCGACGGGATCCGTGTCCTCGTCCATGTCCATTGCATTGTCTTCTGAGAAGTGGTCCTCAGGTCCCAATGGGTTAAAACCCACTGGTTCTTGAATATAGTTTGTCGGGTTGAACCGGCCCTGAAAGACAGGAGTAGGGTCGCCGAAGGAATGGTGCGAAAGGGATCGCTGGAGAGGTATATATGAAGGTTGTGGGTTATCGGGCTTGTTTTCTGAATGCGGCCCAAAGGAATTACGATAGGGAGGTGTTGAGCTGTGCGAGACAGACCGTCTAGAGGGCTCAAAAAGGTTCCTCCTGTTTCCCTGAGGATCGGCACTCATAGTGGTAGAAGGAGTTCGCCGGTGTGAAGGCCCGGCCTCGTGATCGTTGGGGGCGGTGATTGGTCCCTTACCTCGTCCTCCTCTTCTAAATCTTGGCGGCATATTTCCTGTTAAACAATTAAAAGATACAACAAGAAATATAAAGGACAAAGTTAAAATTAAAAACAAATTTGGATTTGTCCTAAGTTCTTTGTCTAGACTCGAAAATTTAGGAATGTGCAATTGTGTAACTGAGATTAAACACAAAAGGCTAGTGTTTAATTCACTCAGCGTTGGCTCTGATACCAACCTGTCACACCCCGATATTTCCACGTATTACCGGTGGACCCGGTGGGGAGTATCGTGATGTAGTTGGTAACATTACAGTCAAACAACACAATATTTAAATGCACAGCGGAAGCAAATGAAAGATATATTTCAACCGAATATAATTGTAATATCAAGTATCACAAAAGTTGAAAATAATCCACAGGAGGATCAAAAAAATAAATAGGAAACATTGTTCAACAGTTTTGACATCCAAGCTTGCGAGACTTATTGAGGACGCTAGGAGAAAGCCAGCCTAGTTCGCGTAGTACCTTCACCTAACCTTTTTGGGAAAATACGTCAGTTTACACTGGTAAATACATTCAACCGACTCATTTTGAAAAGTTTAATAAAAATTGATTTGAATGCTCGTGGCACAAACTTTTTATAACTTGGGATAATTATTTGAATATAATACTTGTAAAAGAATTACATGTTCCTTATGCGTTCAGTAGCCCAATCCGTAGACCGGGTTAAAGATCAATAGACACACCACATTATTTATTTATGCACTGACGGGTGTACGCCTACACCCCATGCTCAGGGCGTGGCCATCTCGTAAGATGATGCCAAGGATATCCGGGACATGGTCATTAACCCCCAAAGGCTTTAAGCAAACAAAACATTTCAAAACGGGCATATCAATTATTTAACCTCTATTCGATTAAAGATTCAATGCCGGACCAAGCGGTATTTTATATACCGTACCCCAAGCCCGTATAAGGGAAAATAAGTTAAAAGTATTTACCTTTGCAAGTATCAATCACAAATAGCAAGTGCGTGTAGCTTTTACCGAGTCTCCTATTCTGGAACGAAGGTTTATAATAACCTATTAGAATCCTAGCGGGTCTTTAATTAAGCCTAAACTTAGACCGGTTAGTTTTAATGAAAGATACGGTTCGATCGCGTGATTAAGTCAAGACCGGAATAGAATGTGGTTTAGACCCGACAAGTTTGAAGACTTGTATAATATGGGTAAACTAAACACATTCTGGATTTTGAGGTAAAAACGATAAGGTTTGACCCGTTCCGGCTAGTTTATGCAAACTAATTACATAAACCGAACCGAACGCGCAAGAGGCGTAATGGGTAACCATGAGAGTCATTTACAGGTTTCCTAAGTTAATATGTTTTAAATATGTTGGGATATCAGTAGGATACCTTCCATTATGCCCCAAAACGAGTTAAATCTCAATTTAAACCCCGTAGGGGTATTTTGGTCATTTTAAAGATTATAAAAGAGATTAAATGAAATTCTGAGATTCGGGTCTGAATATATCAGTAAATTAACTTAATTTATCAGGTCATATCAGTTGGTGATACGTCTTATATGACAAAATGGTTTTAAACCCAAACTATGCGTTTAATACGCTTAAAAAGCCATTTTAAGCGATTTCCGGGTTATACATGAAATCCGAGTTTTCTGCTCAGGTTATAAAGTTCAAAATACTTCATTTATTATTTAAAATCAGTAGCAATTGGATTGGTGTCAAAATATTATGTAAAACTCATTTTATGAACAAAAAGGGTATAATCGGTATTTACCGAATCAACGCCATAACCTTAGGTTATGAGCAGGTTAAAAATAATTAAAAATCTTCAAAAATCCCAAAAATATTATATTACATCAGTGGGTAAAAGGTTTGGTGTCGAAAATTGGGTTTAGATAGGCTTTATGCTAATGACGTCGTTTAATTACTAAAAAGCGTTCTAATTACGTCATTGAGCATAACTCCTAATCTAGACCTCCAACTGATGTGAAAATTTAGGGACATGTTTATGAATCAGTAATAAAGATTATTGTGCTTTCACATTTCCAAAATTCTTGTTTTATGGTCAAAAGGGCATTATGGTCAACATTAAGCAATTAACGGAAACATGTAAACGAATTGGTCAATCAACGAACCAACCACAGAGGGTTATACTATCATGTGACCTGGTCCTAAGGGAGCTCTAGTGCATTTCCAAATCATATTAAATCTGGTCAGAACTGAAGTCAAAGAAAAAGTCAAAGTTTTGCGACTTTCGGTTCCGAACCGGGTCTAAACAGAAAATTGTCGGATCAAACAAGCTTAGACCAGTTCTTATACTTATTACCAAGTTATATGAGTGATAAAATAGGTTACATGCCTTCTACATTGCTAATTACATGTTAATTCGCAAATTAAGTTTCTGTTGACTTTTTATAAACAACTTTGACCCGACATTTGATCTAGTTAGAGCGGGAATCAGAGGGTGCCCTTTTAAGGGTTTATTGCCCACATAATTACCAACTTATAACTACCTTCAATTCGACTAATCATTGGACCATTAATGATTAATCGCTAAGTCAAACGTTAATTACGACGGTTTGACTTTTAAGCTAATAACTAGGCAAAACTCGATTAAGGAAGGTCAAAGGTACTTACCAAAGTCTAATGCATGACCAGGGATGCTTAGAGAAGGCTCTTGAGCTCCAGAGATGATCAGAAGATGAGTTGTGAGTGAATGATCAAGCTTGCACACAAAGGGGCTTTATATAGTGCTCGTGATTGCACAGGATCATGCCAAAACATGCTACCATTGATCCCTGATCATCAACAAGTGTCCCTAATGTCTAAAAGCAAGCCTAGGCAACCCTTGGTGTTGAGAAAAGGCAAAGTAAGTCGGTTAAAATGGACATGGCAGACACCTAGCAAAGATTTCGGCATCAGAGGGCCCCTCGCACCACGCGTCGCCCCCCCTAGGGTCCCTCGCGTCGCGCGACGCCCTTCTGATCCAAATCCAAATTTTAGATTTTTTGTGTTTTGGTCCTTGGTCCTTATAAAGTTGTTTCGACATTATTTCTTGCATTATGAGCCCTCCAAATTGACTTATAAGGGCTTCAAGACTTATACCCACTTTGTTAAGTCCTTGGTTACCTTTGTTATCACCCGAAAAGTCATAAACTTCATCGTTGACGCTTTTAAGCCCTCTTATACGAATTTTATCATAACTTTCTCATACGATAACGAAACTTGGTGAATTTTTTATCGTGCATTATAGTGAGCATAATTAATCGTTACAAAGCTTCGGGTTTCCTAAAAGGTCACTCAGAGGTATACTTTAATTATGTTGACACATTTAACCCCTGTAGTTTGTAATCTCTCACTTTCTTTCACAATTAGCTTCGTATGATCCATAATTCATTCGTTTAAGGGTATAAGCATCATGTAGGGTTATTGTACAGTATATTTATCCATTGTTGACATGTTGAACCCTTATATTCACATACTTTCCATGTTTGTCAACTTTAGTCCCTCTAGAGTATTCTTTCACACGTTCAAGCTTATGACACGTGTCAATACATTATAAGACGTGAATTTTCGAGGTGTTACACAACTACCACCGAAGTCGATGATACAAGCCCGTAACATATCCTCTAACGTTTATATTATTCTTTAACTCTGCCCATCCGTCTGCGGGTGGTATGCGGTGCTAATAAAAAGTTTTGTTCCCATCTGTTCTTGGAAATCTCTCCAGAAGTTTGAAGTGAACCGGGTATCCCTGTCTGACACAATGGATACCGGTACTCCATGACGTGCCATTATCTCATTTGTATATACCTCCGACATCTTTCCCGATGTATATGTCTCACGTATAGGAATAAAGTGAGCACTCTTCATCAGTCTATCCAGGACCACCCATATAGCATCGAATCCCCGACTAGTTCTAGGCAGTTTGGTCAACAGGTCCATAGTAATATGTTCCCATTTCCAAACTGGGATTTCCAATGGTTGCAGTTTTCCATATGGTTTCTGGTGTTCCGCCTTGACTTGCAAACAGGTCAAGCACTTTTCTACATACTTCACTACATCTCTCTTCATTCCGGGCCACCAATAGTTTTGCTTCAAATCATGGTACATCTTGGTTGCACCCGAATGAATAGAATAACAGGATTTATGAGCTTCATCAAGTAGAAGCGTCTTAACCCCACAGGAGTTTGGGACCCATATTCTTCCGAATCGAGTCTTCAACCCATTGTTACCATCCGCCAAATCCCAACTGACCGACTATCATTACCTTTCTCAGATTTTCTTCTTTTATATCCTCGGCTTGTGCTTCTCGGATTCGTTCAAGTAAACCTGAGGTTACAACAAGCTGAATCGACCTTACTCGAATTGGGGCATAATCCGATTTCCGGCTCAAAGCATCCGCCACAACATTTGCTTTTCTGGGGTGGTAATGTATTTCACAGTCGTAATATTTTACTGTTTCTAACCACCGCCTTTGTCGCATATTTAACTCCTTCTGATCGAAGAAGTATTTTAAACTCTTGTGGTCGGTGAATATGGTGCACTTTACCCCATACAGATAGTGCCTCCATATTTTTAACGCAAACACCACCGCTGCTAATTCAAGATCGTGCGTGGGATATTTCTTTTCATGCATTTTTAATTGTCTCGAGGCATAAGCTATACCTTTGCCCCGTTGCATTAAAACACATCCAAGCCCCGAAAGTGAGGCATCCGAATAAACCACCAAGTCCTCGACTCCATCCGGCAATGTTAACACCGAAGCTTGGGTTAGCTTTTCTTTTAGCGTTTGGAACGCTCTTTCTTGTAAGACTCCCCAAATAAACTTCTCCTCTTTCCGATTTAACTTAGTTAGTGGCGACGCAATCTTGGAGAAATCTTGAATGAATCTCCTGTAGTATCCCGCGAGCCCTAAGAAGCTTCTAATTTCCGAAGGATTCTTCGGAGGGCTTCATTTCGACACAACCTCTATTTTTTACGGATCCACCAATATTCCATCGGCACTTATTATGTGGCCGAGGAATTGCACCTTTCGTAACCAGAAGGCGCATTTTGTGAATTTTGCATATAACCTTTCTCGCCTGAGTGTCTCTAACACCTCTTGTAAATGACGTGCATGATCTACTTCACTTTTCGAGTATACTAGAATGTCGTCGATAAACATGATTACCGACTTATCTAACATTGGCTTGCAAACCCGGTTCATGAGGTCCATGAAAGCCGCTGGTGCATTCGTCAGACCGAATGACATTACGAGGAACTCGTAATGTCCGTATCCCGTGCGGAAAGCCGTCTTCGGTGCATCCTCTTCCTTGACTTTTAATTGGTGATATCCCGATCTAAGGTCGATTTTCGAAAACCAATTCGCACATTGTAATTGGTCGAATAGATCATCTATTCTCGGAAGCAGGTATCGATTCTTTACCGTGAGTTTGTTTAACTCCCGGTAATCGATACACATTCGCATACTCTCGTCTTTCTTTTTCACAAATAGTACCGGTGCGCCCCAAGGAGACCGCTCGGCCTTATAAATCCTTTGTCGAGCAAGTCTTGAATTTGTGACATCAATTCTTGTAATTCCGACGGCGCAAGTCGGTACGGCGCTTTTGCTATGGGTTTCGCGCCCGGAACCAATTTGATTCTGAACTCTACCTCCCATTCGGGCGGTATTCCCGGTAGATCTTCCGGAAACACGTCTTCGAAGTCATGCACTACCGGTACGTCTCCAATCTTCAATGATTCTTTCTCGGGTTCGTTAGCGTATATCATAAACGCCCTACATCCATGCCTCATGAGCTTGTGAGCTTTCAACATCGAGCATATTACAGGATTGCCTCCTTTCTCGCCATAGATGGTGACGTGTTTTCCGCTCGGAGATGTTAGCTTTATCTCCTTATGGAAACACACGACCTTTGCGTGGTGTCGAGATAGCCAATCCATCCCGACAACCACTTGAAACTCTCCCATCGACATCGGGATTAGATCTATCAAATATTCCTCATCATCAATACTTAATTTGCAGCTTTGACATACATCACAAACTATGAAACTTTTGTTATCTCCTAACTCAACCTCTAAAGGCATTGGTAACTTTGTCAATACAAATGAAGGATGTCGAATAAATCTATGTGAAATAAAAGATTTATTCGCACCCGTATCAAATAATACACGTGCAGGAATCGAGTTTATTGCAAATATACCTGAGACCACATCGGGTTCTGTTTTCGCTTCAGCTGCTGTAAGTTGGAAGGACCTAGCCTTCACCTTCGGAGCTTCTGTTGGGGATTCTTTAGTGTCTCTCTTTCCAACTAAGTCTGGACATTCAGACTTTTGGTGGCCGGGCTGATAGCATTTGTAACAAACTGAGACTTTTCCCGGACATAGAGATGCCGTGTGCCTAGTTTTCCCGCATATAGGACACGGTTTTTCCTTGAAACGGCACTCACCCTTGTGCCCTTTTCCACAAACCTTGCAACTTGGTGACCCACCTTTTGCATCCGTCTTCTTTGTCGATTCAGTCGTTCGAGCTTTCTTTATAGGGCTTGGATTCACATCCTGTGACATTCGCTCGCCCCTTTTAATTTGTTTCTTCAACTCGATTTCCCGCTCCCGGGCGGTGTTGATAATTTCTGTGAGGGTTTCATACTTTGAGGGAGTCATGAACTCCCGATATTCAGCACTCAGCATGTTGTAATAGTAATATATCTTCTGCTCTTCAGTGGTGACTAACTCGTCACAGAATCTCAACTTATCCATAAAGACGCCCGTGATTTTATCAATTGTTTCACCCTTCTGTCTTAACTGGATGAACTCTTCCTTAATCCTGTTGATGACTGCCTTGGGACTATGATGTTTAAGGAATGGCACCTTAAACTCATCCCATGGCATAACCCTTGCTGCTTCGGCTCCTATCTCCTTCTTTTTGTTATCCCACCAATCCTTGGCTTGACCCCTCAATTGACCCATTCCGTAAGCAACAAAGTCACTTACGTCGCAGTGGGTCCTTTCGAACACCCCTTCGACGTCACTTAACCATCTCTTGGATACTATCGGGTCAACCTCCCCGTTGTAGATTGGCGGTTTACACGCCATAAACTCTTTGTACGAACATCCTTTACGTTCTCCCGATTTCTCTTTCATAAGGATGACACTATCTTCCGAACACCCCTTTGACTCGTTCCTCGACTAATGATAATACCGTGTTTTGAATTTTGTCTATGAACCCGGATAGACTACCCTCAATTGCCTTTCCCACTTCTTCGGCAATTAACTCTTTCATTTGTTCGGTGCTTGTCGGCACCGGATCATCATCGTTTATTTCCGTCATCTTGAAACTGAAATGTTTACATCAATTATTAAACATCTCATTTATAACATAACTTTATTTTCTTTGGTTTAGCCGAGTTCGTAACTTGCTTTAACCGTTCGCCTTTAGTGCACTTTCCAGGTTTGAGTGTGTTAACATGCTCTTCCCATGCACATTAATTCACATCTTGTTTCTTACATTGTCACACCCCGACCACGTTAAACAACGAAACATGGCGAAAACGTCGGGGAGTGTCGTAACAGAATCATTGTTTCACAACCATGGATTAAAAAATTTCGTTTTATTGAATTATTGAACTCATTGTTTTATTACAAATCAGATAAATACAAATATTATCTTTCAAGTTTTAAAGTCGCTAAGGCACGAGTCTATCCTATATATAGCATGTATCAACAATCATCACTTAGCAGCACCTGAAACATGTGTAAAAATAGGTACTTCAGCATAAAAATGTCTGTGAGATACATAGGTTTTATTAATGCATGATTCATGACTTTGTAAGTTTAAAAGAATGTTTTAACAAAATAGTCATGAACTTTAAAAATGTTTTCTTTATAAATCATGCGAAATTTTACAAGAAATTTGATGATATAAAAGAATGATGCATAAATAAATATGTAAGTGAAATGAGTTTGTAAAACAATGTTTTTATAAAAAGGTTTGTAGTATATATATAAATATACTTTGGTTTTAAGAAAGTCGAATAAGTAATATATTAAAATAGATTTCAGTTCCAAAATCGTTAAACAAATAGTATATTAAATATACTTTAGTTGTCAAAATAATCGTTTTCGGTAGTATATCAAAAGTATACTTTGGTTTTAATAATAACATATTAAACTATGCTTTGGTTTATAACTAACATATCAAACTATGTTTTAGTAATTAACAAAATATATGTTGTTTTGTACAATATCACATATGAGAGTATATAAAACTATACTTTTGGGAGTATAACAAAATATACAATAAAAATGTGATTTAAGAATTCAATCAGACCTTAGTGCATCAAACTACACCAATTGAGACTATGGAAATACCACAAAGGCAATCTCTATTTGGATAAAAATATTGGTTTCTGACATTCCATGACATCAGGAATGGGGTGTCTAATCCTATAGCGCTATATCATACTACCAATCGGTCTGGTGAATGTGTAAAATAAGTACAATCCAACAATTAATTTTATAATCTTTGAAAAATTAGTGTTTAAACCATAAATAATCATTTAGTTTGTCAAAAGATAAGTACTAACATGCATAATTAATTTATACTTTGAAATCATGAACATAACAAATACGTACATATATTTCACCCCAAAACATCGAAAACAGTAAAAGAGGGGACTATGTACTCACTTGAGATTGCTTAGAAGTCTTGAATAACAACCAAGCAAGGCTAGAGGGATCACGGAATCAAACGGCACCTAATATAGGTAACTAAGTAAATAAACCGGACCTAAATCGGAAGATCGGATAGAATGAGGTCTTGTAAATCAAATGAGTATTAGAACTCATGTAATATGGTTTAACAAAGCCTACATTCTAGGTCGAAACCTATCCTAAGTGCTTTCGGCCCGTTACGACCCATTAAGGTAGCTTACGCCACATTAACGTGTCGTTCGCGCAAACGCGCTTTCGAGACGTCTAACTAGTCCTATGACAAGTATTTATATGCCCTAACATGTTTAAATTTGTTGCATAATCAGTTAAGTGACAAAAGTTTAAGTTACATATGCTTAAAATCCAATTATGAATGAAAAGGGCATTTTGGTCATTTACCTAAGGCATATAAACTACCTATCATACAACTACTTAAACTATGTGACCATAAGGTGTAACCTTGGAAGGTTATTCCCTATGCAACTATGGTCACTAAACATGCTTGGTCGGATCCTAATGATCGACCAAACGGGTCGAGTTCGAAAGTCTAAGCGGTGGTTTAGATCGCTTGACTTACGACTCTAAACAAGCACTAAACTAAAAGTGACGAGCTAAGCATGTTAAAACATGCTTAACTAAGTTAGAAAACAGGTTTTGATATCAAAACAAAGTGTTTTGATATCCTAAAGTAGTTTGGTTGCAAAATACGCATAAATGCGCATTTTGACCGAAACTACGACTCGTCACTACGCCTTGTCAATGTGGTAATCAGTAGGTATAGTCACTAGGGACTATAACCATCGTGATTACGCTCACGTTGCGAAGTTCAAACGAACTTCGTGTTGACCAAAGACTGGTCAAAGCAGAAAGTCAAACACTGTTTGACTTTCACGCTAGGAAAGCGATAAAAGAACGAATGAAGCTTACAAAGGGTCCTTGCTAGAACTTGATCTTATAATTCTCAGGTATGAAGTTATAAAACCTCAACTTAGAGAATTTAGATCAAGTGTGAGGGAAAATGAATGAAAGGCATGTCTATTTATACTTGTTGTGGATTAACAAGATCAATCCATGTGTTTGTGTGGCCAACAAGCATAAGATCATAGCCCTACATGTGTTAGGAATTGATTTGTGAACTTGGAGAACACTTAAACTTGGCCTCCACACAAGAAAATTGCAAGAAAAGTCCCTGAAATTGCAACAGATTACTGAAAACTGATTTTTAGTCACTGGGCACTTTTACGCGGGGCGTGTAGGAGTAGGGTCAGGGCTTACGCGGCCCGCCTACTACCTGCAGTTCAGCAACAGTTTCAAGTTTGACAGTTTAGGTCCCTGCACTTGATTAAGCCCATTTCGTGCACTTTTAACCCCCTTTAAGCCAATTTCAAGGCTCTACAAGGTCATTAAAGTCTAGAGGACTCAAAATATGCTCGGAAAACTCTCGGATGTCGGCTTGTTTGTTCATACGGTCGCGTTATTCGTCTAATTACGACGAAACTCGAACGGACACGAAAACGATCCAAATTAAGAGATGAATGGTATTTTTGCATGCCGATCACTAAAATAAAACATTTTAGTGTGTACAAAAATTTTGGATGTCCAGATGTGGTCAGAACGTAAGATATGCGCGAAAATGCAAACTTACATCGTTTTTGACACTTTTAGTCCCCGTAAGATCAAATAAGCATATTTTCGCACACCGAACCACTCAAAGCTTATTTCTAAGCTATGTTTAGGTTATTTATGGTATGTTTAGCTTATGATCATGTTCCGGACTGTACGTTGCCTTACGAAACGGCAGACTTTTGCAAGTTGACGCAATTAGTCCCTGTGAGCGAATAAACTTGTTTTCGGCATACCAAACCCTTCAAAACTTATATCTAAGTTATGTAACGGTTATTTAAGGTATGTTAAGCCTATTTCACTATTCCGGAGTGTTTGTTGCATTAAACTGATCGTGTTTATGTATCAGTTCGCGTATAACTTTCTAGAAAGCGATTTAAAAGCTAGAAATCGAACAAGAATTGATATGTGCAAACGATACACATATTTATACAAATTCCAAGTATGAAATAGAATATTTCATTGGTTTGGTATTTGTATGATGGTTGAAGTGACATAGGTGTCACATACATAACATAAAATCTACTAACATAAATAATTATTTCTTACCGGACGATCAATCAAGCTTGAACCGAACACTTTGTTGACAACCTTAAGCTCTGATACCAACTTGTAACACTCTACTCGTTTTTAAGATGATTTATTATAAATAAGGCCTTAGTACACCAAAACTTTGATTTAGATATAAAACATGAGGAAATTTTTAACCAAGTTAACATCTTAGACAAGTACAACTAGTTTTACAATCCCAAATAAAACAAGTATTAAAGTGTTAGCTACATAGACATTGCTTTAAACATGATTAAGTAATCACGGAAGCTTCAAAATATCGTGTTCGGTTCTTGGAATTGTGCTTGATCGCCGTCCGGATTAGGTCCATCGTCACCTATGGTCAAAACCACATAAAAGATTAGTTTTGACACCTTAGAATCAAGTAAAAACAAGTTCCTTGGTTTAACAATGAAAAATAAACAAAAATTGGGCAGAATGGGGCGGTCGTGCCCCGCGACCGAGTTAACAACAGTCGTCGCGGCCCGCCACGGCCGTCGCGTCGCGTCGCGCGACGGTGATTCCCTTTTTCCATGGCGTGGCGCGAGCACTCGATTTCAACAGAAGGTTTGTTGCTGGGAGCTGTATATCAGCCCAGCATCACTAATTTCCACTTATAAACTTTAAACTATCATAACTTTTGACTCGAGTGTCCGATTTAGCCGATTCTTTTTCCTACGCGTCCGTAATAAAATTACCGACGTACCTATCTTAACCATTGAGTCAGAAATGGAATGTTCGGTTATGAGCCAATAAATGCACAATATATCCGTTTGACCCGTAAAGCTATTACACTATTCTAACTAGTAACATTTTATGGCAACAAGGCGTATTTACCTCAACTTCCGAGGCTTACAACCACTGGCGTTTCATTACCATACTTATGGCTTCACGCTCTCATGAACCGTTTTCGCCACATGCCCATCTAAACAACGTTTTATTACTACTATTCAATTTATTTGACCGGTTTGGCTCATTTACGGAATCCTCCGTTTCTAATGACTACCAAACACTTCCTAGTCTATTTACGACGTATTCAATTTATAGCGAACAATATCACTTCACCTATCATCAACCTTTATATCAAAACGCAATTAAGAACAATTAACATAGCTAGTTTACAAAATGTAACATAACAAGTTACATACCTTCAAAGCACGCCCTTCAAACGCAAGTCGCCACCGGCTTGTCCACTTGACGCTCCGGTATACTTTCCTATAGAGTTCAATCATGGCATGTTTAGAACTCTTTTCAAATCATATATCGTATAGTTTTCCGAAACGTCACAATTATGCGTTTTAACTTTAAATTTCAGTTTTAAGCCTTCTTTGAGGCATTTCCACAAACACTTTAAGGGCAGAATTCTACATTGTTTAATAACAAGTTCATAACTTGTCATCTAGCCCAAAATTTACAGCAATCAAACTATCTTACATAAATGTTAGCCTCTATAATTCTGAAATCACTTCACAATTGTCAAATTACACTAGAATAACTCCCAATTTCCTAGTGTTCATCAATTTCTATATAACACACTAATCACCTACAATGGTGTTCATGGATTTTGCTAGAATTAAGTACGATTTCATCATGTACTTGTCTAGGGTTTACTCCTAGACACCACAATGTTCCTATTTCATCTATATAACACACATGCATCATCAGATTTCGAATTCTCTAAATTCATGAGAATTTCAAGTAGAGAATTTTTATCTAATTTCACATACCTTATGATCTCCTTACGATGGGGATCACTAATACAAGCTCGGATTTTGTTTTGGACTTGATTTTGGCCTTCAGTTTGAGGGATTAAGCAGTAACTAGGGTTTGAAGAGGAGCTCCAAGTCGCCCCCTGTGTTTCAATCGACCAGACACACTTTTTATGTGTGTTTGGTGTGTGTTTTGTTTAATTAATTAAATTTAGTTTCAATTTTAACACGTTCAGTCCCTCAACTTTTGTTTTTATTTTGTTTTAACTCTTTAACCTACTCATAAGTCA